>VXAK01000916.1:0-22377 GCA_013399435.1 Arenaria interpres
GGTCAAGGATAAATTAAGACTGATGATCTTACTGTCAGACTAATAAGAAGCTTACTGTTTGGTGCAGGTTTGATATGTCAACTCCGACCAGTACAGAGAAGTGATAAAATTGTGTTCTTGCATTTGTCATTGTCCATGCCACTAGGCTAAAAGTTCACACAGTAAGAGTTAATACATACCAGTTGAAGGAACGAAAGTATTAGTAATTCCAACCAAGAGATGAAAAGAGAACAGCTCTTGGAAGAATCTATAAACCAATTTCCAAACTGCGGTGTTTCACAATCATTACGATTAGGAGGAATTTTTTTAAAACAAAGGTATGTGTTACTCTCAAATCCGCTAAGAGCAAGAGGTCACTAGAGATTTAAAGATCAGATGCTTTTCCCTTGGAAAGCCTCAAGGCTGAGAAAACTCAAGAATGACCTTATTGCAGAAATAGGAGGCTGACAGCTGCAGCAGTACGAAAGCTTTCTGACTTAAAGTCAGTGCTGGAGGTGGCAAAGAAATAGCAGAAAGATTCCTTGGCAAAACTACAAGACATATGTCAGGGCACACTTCTGAAATGACTAAGTAGCTATTTTAACATACTTCAGTTGGTTCCACTAGTGATGTTGTCACCCATGTCATATTTTAGTAAATCAAACACTATGTTATATAAAATAGATTTCTAATTCAGTAACAGGCCTTCAAGTCAACTTACTGTGCAAGGAGTCGTGTTTAATATCAAATCTGGCCTGTCCTGGCAGATACCATTATAACATGGTTCTGTCAATCTGTAATACTCCAAATATACAGAAATGTTTTCTTTCAGCTTATGTAGTGCAGCAAAGTCAGTGTACAAGGAAAGAATTTATGTGATTGCACTGTATATTGTGGTGGGATTGTGAAGTTATGAAGTAAATAATTTTAAGCAATTATTTTCCTCTGAGAAGACAGGAAGGCCAAAGGGGAAGACTTTAAAAAAGCTCAGTATTTATTAAGTATTTCCTCAAGGTCTCAATGACTGAGTCAGAACTGGTTTCTTAAGTATTACATAAAAGTTGTCTCAAGGAAACTCATCTGTCAGAAGTTTATTCACTTTACACAGCTAGACACTGACAGCTTTCCAAACTGTATCAATTCTTTTAAGTAGTTGCACTAGGCTGCTTTATCAACAGCCCCTTCAGGATGCGAGGGATTCTGTGAAATGATCAAAGCATAGTGTCAGTACCTTTACTCCCTAATGATTTTTGTTCCTATTTTTAACAAACCCTTTGTAACTTCTTCTTAAAATAGCAATAGGACTCTTCATAAATGCAGTATTAAATCTCAGTAATGGCATAAGTACTTTTTTCTTACTGTACTTGGATGCCTGTTGTTATGCAAAAGAGGCTCAATAGTAAACCCAAAGACATCCTGTAGGGTACACAACTCTCTCTTCCCTGGGGAGAGAAAAGCAAGTTAAAATAATATACAGCACAGGTGAAGGAGTTTCATTAAAAGCATTTACCCCCTAATGCCCTGCCAGGTAAAACTGCCTAAGTGTCAAGGAGAAATGACTATTTAGACTGTAGAAAATAGAACACTGCTAAAATTAGATTAAATTCAGGAAACAGAAGCAAGAGACGCACAGTAAAAGAGAATGAAAAAGCAGTTTATAGAAAATGGGATGATAACTTCAAATGTTTCCCTTCAGTCTTTACTAATTTCCTGTAATGTTCTGCTCAACCTTTTTCATTTGTGGACTTACGACTTAACATGGAGAAATAGAGAAAACTGTGCAGCTGAAGAGCTCTGTGACACAGAGCTTAGAGGTAGATGATTCAAATGCAAACTCTAGATTTCAGCATTCAATAGGCCCACAGAAACTGCCAGTTGTTTTGGCCCATTCAAAAAAAGAAAAAAGAAAAAACTAGACTACGCAGTTACGAAATAATGCAAGTATGAGTTTTCATCTGTGCCTCAATAGGTAAAGGCTAGTTTCTGATGTAGGTCATAAAAGTTTATGGGGGTGGTGTGGTTCAAATCCATCAACAGACAAATAAATGAGCTACTTTTTATCCTTTCTTGCCATTTTTTGCTGGTTTTAATCAATTCAGGACTATAATATGTTCTGTGAAAAGTATGTTATACATTTCTTGACATCTGTATCAAGCAATTACATTTATGTAATTACATTTTTATGAAAAACAATGAATAGGGTAATGGATTAGGACAGTGAAGAAAAAGAGTTTACAGCCTAGGGGGAAAAAAAGAAGAGACGCAAAACAAACCAAAGAGTAAATTTATTGGAATTTTTGTGGGGAACATCTTAAAATCTGGTCAGAGAGAATGCATTGTGATTTAGAAATTGTTGCAACTTTCACAAGCAGTGATCAGTTGTTCTTGTGCTTTCTGTTGATGAATTTGGAGCACTGCTGGAATGAAACAGAAGTCTTTTTTTTACTTTTTTCGTTTTTTTTTTTTCCAAAGAGAGGAAACAGAAGTTAAAGAAAGTATTTAAGTGTAGAAAGAATAAACACTTAGATTCTAAGAAAGAACAAAAGTGAAGCAAAATATAGTATGTCTCAAAAATATCTCTCACTGTCATAAGTCTGTTTAATACAACGAAATTATCCTGTTTCTCCTATTCTATTAGAACTAGAATGAAAACAAGGCAGAAAAGGTAGAGAAACAAACTGAAAAAAAGAACAACTAGGCTTAACAGGGAATATCAAACTTGAATATAAGATGATGCCCTGTTAATAGCAGGTATTTGCATTCCAACAAATCAATATGCAGAAGTGGTAAAAATATATGGAAGTTGTTTTGTCACCATTTTGATTTTTTTATAAGATAAATGCAGTCAGTGATAATATGGATAGTTAAAATGCTAGAGGTGTGAGAAACTGAACCACTAGCAATGCATAAAAACACTTCCTTTTTTCAGTGCTGTATGTGCTATCCAGATACTTTTTAAACACAGGCAGTATACAAGTAGCATTTCTTTGCACTTTTCTGAGTCGTTAGAATTCACTGGATACCAGATCATCTGCTAAGCTGTGTATAAAAGGAAAACATCTATAGATACATTCCACTGGAGCTTTGGCAATAAATTGGTAAAAATGAGTCCTTAATAATAGGTTATTTTGTGGGATGGAAACTTGCTGTATCATGACCTTGCTGCCAGTAGATACACTGTTCATGCCTGGATGGAGTTTCTGACAAAATCAGCATGTAATCATGAGCATTTTATCAAAAGTTCAGAGAGAGAAGATAGAGTCACTATGAGTTTGACAGGGTCACTTTGAAAATGCATTCACCGTGCACTCTTGCATACCTGCTGTAGCAATGCAGTTCAATCAAAAGCATTTCGAAAAATGACTCCGTCACTAGATGCTTCATCTATGGTAATATCTTTGGATCCCATTTCCTTGGGAAGTTAACAAACCATGTTCTAAGGATAGATGCCTTTGGCTAAGGTATATCCAATATTGTATATATAATTTGTCATGAAAATGAATAAGTTACTTCAAAATTAACATGTAAGTATGCATTTCTTCACTATTGAGGACCACTGTTAAATATGTTTCTTAATATAGAATATGCTGAAAAACAACGTGAGAGAGAAAGGATCTAAGGCTGAATTTAGTCTAAAATGTTCTACATATTTTGGTCATTTTTGGTAACTTGTCATGTTTTTCAGCTGATCAGAATGAATGGATGACTAAAAGCTAAAATGAAATTAAGTTCTAATCCTGTCAAATTGCCAGTCTGCCTCCTTTATGAACTAAGTGAAGAAAGTATCTTGCCAAAAGCATCCTGCCTGTGATCCACCTTTTCTGGCGTCCCCTGTAAAGCACTCAGCAATAAGTGGAGTTGTAGCCTAGTGATTACTATTTACTGTTGAAGGCTCTTTCTCTTCCAAAAATAAGTGAATTGATAATTAAATTCCTCTTTCTGGAAATGCACACTGCTACATTGGTAGCTAAACTATGATAATGAGCCAAAAGTTACAGGTGCCTCAGAGCAATCTCTTTCTTCTCCCACTTAATTCGTGGTTAACATGAAAAAATCCAAGATTAATCATAAAACCCCAGAGAAAATTAGAACTGCAGCTACTTGCATTCTGGGTTTGTATGGTCTCTGCTCAGGGCCTGACCCACCAGCCCAGCATCATATTTTCAGAGAAAGTGCACGTTTTCCATGCAGACCAGTTGTGCATACAAAGTAAACCTGATGTTGGACACATCAGATTTATTATGTTTGCACAGAATGTTTGCATGTCACATACACCACAGATCTAGCTGGGACATACAGACACCCAAACAGCCCTATGCCAGAACTGTGATGACAGCTACAAATCTGTATGCAGAAAATGTTTTAGAGTTGTACCATACTGACAGAACTAGAGACCAATACATATTTTAAGAGCTTTTTCTCACAGAGTGAGAGAAAACAATGTTGAAAAGTTCTCACCCAGCAAATGCAAAGTCTCAAGCATGAGCCAAGGAGAAGTAACTGGGTGTAGGCCCAAAGTGTAGTTGCTCTTGAGAGTGAGTTACTGATGTGCTTTATTACTCTCTGATCCTAACAGGCGTGGGTATTACAGAGAAAATAAGAAAATCTTATTTTTATATGTCTTCATTTGGTTAAATAATAACTTTCTTGATGGTAATGCGTGATTATTTTGTTATTTCAGTAGTTGTACTATAATATAAATAAACCCTGAGGCAAGAGTCATCCTTCAATTTCAGCACGTGCCAGTAAAAGCAAGCAGTATGCGCTAATGGCTTGCTTGTACACCAGTCACCCAGTATATGAAAACTCATCTGCATATCCGTCATTCGATATGTGATAATAGCTACAAATCTAACATTAAAATTGCATTCTCCCTCTTCTCCAAGATGACATGGCTCTGGATAAAATCTAGTCAGAGTTGTAGAAAATTCCTTTTATGATTTCATTTATGCTTAAGCACTAACAAGATAGCACCACTTGCAATAGCTTTACTCTCACATCATTGTATTATAGTTTATGACCAGCGTGTTAAACTTCTCCAATATTGGAGGAAATATTGCAAATGTAATACTAGAACCACAGAAACATGTAGGTTGGAAAGAACTTCTGGAGGTCATCTAGAGTGAAAATTGAAACGCCACTGGAAAAGCAGCACAACACTTTGTAAGTAAAGATTTTATTCTTGATCTTTATTTATATAGGAAATCCAGGCCAAATCTTGTTCTTCTTCCCAGCAGAGTGAGAAAAGTAATAAGTACTTTTGTATGCCACCGGAAAGGCTGCCTTAACCATAACCTGGAAAGGGCAAGCTATGTGAAGTGCTTTGTGGAGAAGCCAAAGTAGTGGATGTCCAGCAATATCGCTATTGAAGCCAATGTCTATAGGAGTCATATAGGTCACTCCTTGCTCTTAGCTGCTCCATTGTACCTGTAAGAAAGAATCTAATTCTTAGATTAGAAACTATATTTTCCTGGAGAAGGACTTTGAGAGGAGTGAAACTTTAATAAAATGTCATACCCAGTAATGTTATTTATGAAAGGGTACTGTTAGTGAACATCAAATGGATGCTGAATGAATGCTGGAATTGCATGCTTCAAGAAAATGCATGATAAATATGTTTCTGTTTCTACTACTTCCCTGTATGTGGTCAAAATAATTTAAAAAGCACTTTCATTTCTGCAGCAGAAATTGCATAAATATTGAAGTCTAGTGACTAGTCCTGTTCTTTATGTTAATGATTTTGGGCGATCACTTCTATAGCAGGGTTAATTTTTTAAGTGCTTCTATAATACCCAGACACTGTGTTTTCTAGTCTTTTTATTGAGTTTAATTAGCTAAGGTTAAAGGCCATAAAATGCCAAACTTAAAGTAAATATAACGTGTAATTGCTTTTAGAGTGGATTCTTTATCAGAATTGTACATTGCAGTTTCTACATGCAGTCTTATTTACAAATTATTAATTCAATACTAGCATTGCAGCATATACCATTCCCATTGCTTAAACCTAATAAAGAATGCATCCCTGCTAATTGATTATCGTCGTGCTTTGATAGAGATTACTCCCTAATGGCTATCTCAGCATATTTCTTGCTAATTCATTAGCAAATTTCCTTCCTACAATATCACATAAAGTAAAAACAATCTGAACTTCACCTTTGTAATATAACACCTATAAGCGTTCTCCTAAAAGTTTCAGAGAAATTGCATACTCTTACTTGTAGTTTTTACTATTTGTTTTTCAAAATCAGGTCAGCCATGTTTTCTTCAAGCTTTTCAAGAAGTTAACTGAGTTACCAAAAGCTATTTTGCAAAGTACGATATTTTTATAAGAATGTTTTCTGCTGTATGGAAAAAAAACCCAGACTGGATCAAGTCTAACTAAGCTAGTTTACATTTGAGTCACAGCTACCATCAGGAAATAAAAATGACTGCATTTGATATTGCATTAATTTTCTCTCAAGTAAGAAAAACTCTCATGACAAAAAGGAGGTGGCTTAGCTCTGTGCAGAGGGGCAAACCAATAAGGTACAAAATGGTTGAATTCGTGTCAAGCACTAAAACTTTTTGCAGATTAAAGGATTATTTCCCAAAAATTCAAAGCTCTAAGCAAGGGAGTGTTCAGGGTCATCATTGTGTTACATCCCCTGATGTTTGTGTGTGATAAAATTCAATGACACTTTCACCTTGTTTACACTTACAGATTTAGGAAGGTATCATGAAAGTTATTGCAGCGCTGTTAGCAGCACCATTCATCCTATCAAGACCTAGTTTATAATGAAAGAAGGACTACAGCCATAAACCAATGTTTTAGCACATAGCCATCATTTCATATACTTTGGCTTCATACATCTCTAACTCTGATATAAAAACAGACAAAAGTGGACTCAACCCCCTGAATCCAGCAACATAAGTGATTAAGATCCAAAAACTGAATTTAATGTGAACTTTTCAAGATTTCACAGCTTCACATTTGAGACAAATGAGAAGTGGCCTAGCAACTAATAAAGTCCATCAAAATAAAGACATATGTCTGCACATGCTATGCAACAACTTACGTTTGAGAGAGCTGATTTTAGCCCTATTTCCCAGGCAGACTCTTGCTTTCCTCATACCAGCTCAGTAAGAAAGGTGAGCTCACGTTACCAAAATACCAGCAGGTGACAGGGTATTAATATGTAAGCTCTGATGAATCTCACTGCTAGGTTGACTTAGTTCCGTTTTCAGACTTTGCACTGAAGTACTAAAGATGCACTCAGACGCTTCCTTTTGTCGACTGCTGTGGGTGTGAGAATCTATGGAGCCACCAGCTGTTCTCACCATTCTTCCGCCGACTCTTTTGTGTGTGATAACTTCCAGGAGAAGCATTGCAGGAGCAGCTGGTAACTCCTTAGATTATCACGGGAAGACCTGCCAGAACTTCTCTTTCAACAGCCTTCTTAATGCTCAGGTTTTGTGCAACCACCCATGTGCTGGCTCTGGTGATTTCTTCTAACAGAAGTTTGAATATCTCCACATACATAATTATGAAGATTGTCAATAGTTGTGACGGAAATTAAAAAAGCCTGTTTGAAGGAAGCCAGAAAGTCTGTTTGAAGTTATGCAGTGAAGAACCCTTACTTTTCCTTAAAGTTTAAAGGAAATGGAGCTATGGTTCTACCTTCTACCTAGCCTTTTTTCAGATTTATTTATCTGTGGGCTTCCTAGTATTTCACTTATAAATCTGGTAATTTGCTACATGCCATAAAAGTATATAGAAGTTTTGCGTTTTACAATGTGGCCCTTTTGATCAGTCATCTAATGGTAATCACTTACGTGAGGAAAGGAGAAATCCTCTCAAAAACATAAGGGAAAGAACATATCCATGTAAAGTTATGATGATTAATGATTTTTCCTTATGTGTCAATAAATTGCAGTCTGTAGGCTGTAAAATGAAAGTGTAAGTGTACTTTTCTCCTGAACTGAATTCCTCTGAAAGATGTTAGAGGAATAGTTGTTTTTTATGAGAGTTTACAAAAAAAATCATATTTTAAAAGATACTTAGGTGGTCATACTATTAAAAAAAATAAATCAAGTATTTGGCATTCAGCAAATATTTCTTTGGTAATTTTGTTCAGAACAGTCTGTGTCTTCCTGTTAGCACACTGACTTACTGATTTGATTTTTTTCCCCTCTCTTGCATTTATCTTTGACATTTAATTTCCAGATGGGTGCTTAGTATGACTGATGCTTTTTTATTTTTTGTATAATCCAATCCTGAATTCATTTTCAAGGCTACAGAAAGTTGATGGCTGCCAGGGAGGTACCAGTATTTTTGTATATCTATAAGTGAAATCCTAATTTGATTGATTAATTATTAAATACAAATTAACATACCAAGAATCACACAATCTCCATACATCTCTGGGTCTCATCGTTTCTATCTTATCTGATATATTTTGATCTGTTCTTCGTTGACATCACTGTCACCATAGTTACCACCAAGACAAGTTAGAGAAACGTCTCAGTAAAAATAAAGGAGAAAATATCACTACGGTAGGGTCTAAGACAGCAAAAGATTGTCTAATAGAAATTGTAGGCAGCACTCAGATTTTTTGCATTGTGAGTTACAGACCTGTCTTATTTAATGTTGATGGACAGGAAATTTGCATAAGTGTTTTCAATTTCAGCATGAGAGTAGCCATTACTACAGGCTAGCAATTATTTTTATTTGGCTTGGAAAAGCCTGAAGTTGAATACTTGAGATAAACAAAGCCAGAAGAAAGCCTTTCAAAGGACTTTTAACAAGTGAGGGCTTTTTTTGTTGTTTTTTAAACAGTCACTTGAGCGATTGAAGCTGACAAAAACAATTTGGCAATTGAGAAGTCAGAATAAAGTTCAGAGGAAGTGCTGTTTGCAGAAGTTCATTTAAAGAAGTTGATTAGCTTTGTAGAAAACAATTATTTCATTTGTAATGGACCAAACTAGTCTCAGCATAGAAATAGTTTTGCATGGCTTATGGGAGCATTACATACATGGCATGACAGAGAGAGAGAGAGAGAGAAAGACAGCACATATGTACATAGACCCTTTGGAATCCACCATTTACTTTTTCTTCTTTATTTCCCCAAATTAATATTGTACTATAATACTGTAATTTGGAAGGCTCAGTGATTCTGTGTGTGTATGTATTAGCTAGTAGATACTGCATGTAAGATAGTACTTATTTGGATAATGCTATGCAGCATTGATGTCAAATTATCAAAGTTAGTTCACTTTCATAGATAATTCAGTAGTCCCTCTCCAGTCTAGATGAATGAAAAATTAACTATGACATTTTATAGCTCTTAAAGTATCTGACCTGAACTTTTTTATTTTTATATCCCTGCTGTATATTTTATATTGATTGGTCCCACTTAACCCTGTATTTTGATGGAGAAGTGCTTCTTTTGAGATTTCTATGAATGTGTTCGTATATAGTGAATACAGCAGTCAAAATGCAAAAAGGAAAATTATTTTTAAAACAATAAGGTCTTTTTTTTAGAAATGGATGGTTGTACTAGGTAAGATTCTGAACTCTTGGTATCACATGAAGACTAGTCACACTGTAAGTGGATGTGGACACAGAATGCATAAACGTGTACATTCAAGTTCAGACACTGAAAGGTGAAAATAGGCATGAAAGTGAATAATGTTGTAGATTCCATAGATCTGGCACTTAGAGCTTTAAAGAAACATCTCTAGTTGCTTTTTTTTTGTCCTTCTACCTTCCTTTTCTAATGCAAGATCCATCTGTAGGACTAACAATGCTCGATCATATGCTTAGTGCAGTCTAGATATTTCCATTTATAGATCTTGGTGTTAACCATTATAAAGTTTTTCTGAGCACCTATCACCCAGTTAATTAGTAAAACTTGTTTTCTAGCTCATATTCACTTTAAAAGACAGGAAATGAGAACCCACCTGAATCTTAATATTACAAGTAGGTTTTTTTCCCATTGAAATTTGGGAACAGTATTTGAGAACAAACAATTTTTCGTGTTGAACTAAAGAAAACCAATGTAAACTCTAATGAAAAAATTTGAGTTTAGCATTTAATATGTGATTGTATAGCTAGGTAACCTTCAAGTGCTCTAGATATATCAAGAATGCTATCTCAGTCAATTATATATGGATGTTAATTAGATTTTCCTGCTATACATGGTAAGTCTAATGCTTTTTGTCCATAAGCAAACAATTGTTGGAGACAGAATAGAAAAAAGATCTTAAAGTAGAACCTTTCCAGCACATCAAAAATACACCTTTGGTGGTCATGTATACTTTTAGCACATCCTCTAGGATTATATTCAAATTGTTAAAAAGTTTGATTGTCCTCTAAATGTTAAACTTTAAACTTAACAGCCTGTAATAAATCTGCCTGTAACTCTGTATTTTTTTATGCATTGAATAGCTTCTTTACAACGCCAATGCTGATAAAGCTTCCACTTATTGATATTACAAAAACTTGTATCTTAGCACTAATTTATTCAGTTACAACCAGATATTATTGTGTTGTTATTACAATACAGAAAATCTAAAATATTTTTAATTTATGTAATCATAATTTCTTACATCATCTCTCCTGTGTTAAGCCACTACGTTAGACTGGTATAAAGCAATATTATACCTTTTTTTCAGTCAAGTTCTTTTGGACATCCAATGTTAAGGGAACAAAGTTCAAAGTATAACATTTAAGTAGTCTACTTTTTGTTTTATTTAACGACTGTGTGTAATGCAAGGACAATCATAGCTTCATTGTGCTTAGAGATATATGTACATCACAAACCAACAATACTGCATTAAATAACCAGCAGTCATCAGTATTGCTTCACCTTGTCAAATACCTTCTTTGGAAACAGATCTGACAATAAAAGGGTGTAATAATAATAGCTTCCACACTGATCTGTTCTTTGTCATACACTCATGATGTGAAAAATGTTTTGTTGACTTCCTTTTAAAACGCATAACCCAATATTAATAGCTCTACAAGTTAGAGCTTGTATGTGAGGTTTCAACATGGCATGATTATTTTTACAACTCAGTCGCAAACCCCATAGTGATTGGAGCTAAAAATGCTGATAATTGTCTAAATCTACTGTCATTACGTGGCTTCAGAGATCAGGGTGGTTTTTCAAGACTGCAAAACTGTCACCATCTCTGACCTATAGTCCTGGTGAGAGTGCAGGAGTCAGTAACTCACTGAATTACGAGGCTTAGAAATGGCAACGCATACAGTACTTCTAGGGCAGGGAAAAATATAGACACATTTAGTTAAAATATTATTATTCTTCTACTTTGTAAACTCTGTGATAGTTTTACAAATTGTTACTGGGCAAAAAGAATTCAGCAACAGCCAATTTGCTGTTAACACAATTACAACTCAATGGCTGACTAGAATTTTGTTGTGTGACAGGAATCTGATATCCTGCCACAGCATATTATGCATGGGAATTTCTAACCACAACCCATTAGAAAAAGCCACAGTACTGCTCTTTTGAGTTCCTAGCTGCAATTAGGCAGCAGTGGGACACTGATGTGAAGCTTTTATGAATAGCAACCAGCGTGCCCCTGGGCAAAAGAACCATGTGAAATGAAGGGATGGCTCAGCAGCAGCAGGGGACAAACTCACATTTTGAGCAACACTGTATATTGCATGAGAAATGTTTTTTAATGTGAACAGACATTTACATTCACCTGAATGTTATAGGAGACTTAACTCCCTGACGGTATCAGCACTGCCATTCATGACTTGAGCAAGTAGCAAACATAGCTCCTAAACAGCAAGGTGTCAAATTTGTATGTTTATGGAGCTTTTTCCACTAGTTAACCTCATAAATAAAGCTACTAACACAAATGAATCTTATTAAATAGTAAATCCATTCAGGGCTCTCTTCAGATTGGTTCAAAAACTGAGGAAGAAGTAAGGAAAACCTGCTTTAGAAAGGTAACTGGGGATTCAGTTTGCTAAGTTTAACCACTAACTTTTCTGTTTTGTTACCTAAGGGCTTTGATTTGTGGTAATTTCTTTCCTTGAAGATTGAGAGAGATTGGGTTGTACAGCCATGATTGGGCGGATAAGAATAAACTATCAAGAGCTGTCAACATATGAATGTACTTAACTAAGATAAATCAATGAAGGACCTTAGTAAATGTCAAAAGATGCAGAGCTTGAAACAACTAAATTATCAGGTTACAGAGACAAGGTCTCTGCAAGCAGAGAGAGCTAAAAAATAGAGAGTGAGAGAGGAGGCTGGATATTCATGCACTCTAAATTTCCATTGTAATTTAAGAGTTCCTGAATCTGGGAGTTTGCTGGTTTGTTTGCTGTTCTGTGCAGTCCCAAACATCAACTGGTTGTAGAGATGACAAAAGGGTACAGCCTCTAAAATGATGTTTCATCAAAAAATTACATAAAACAATATTTACCAGGGATTAAGTGTCAAAGTACAGTGTCACGGGGAACTAGCTCACCATCTTTGTGAGCATTATGGTTGAAATATGCATAGTTTATAGAAGCTGGAATCGAGCTTACCTTGAGGATAATAGGCAGACATGAAGTTGAGCTGATGTTCATACAGCATGTTAAAAACAGCTATTGCTAGAGAAGTGCTAGTATGTCAATAGGTGATGTTGCTGATACATAGTATCACCTGTTCAGATGAGTAGTTCTGATTAAGTCAGAACAGCTAAGTAGCATGTCTTGTTTGTCCATTATCTGCATATATGCTATACTTATTTATCATCTAACCCTAGTAGAAATGTACAGCAGCATTCAGGACAACATGCATATACTAGTAGATCTGCACTCATAGAGGGACAGATACCCCAAAGTCAACAGTTTTAGTCTCTGCTGATTGAAGTTAGGCTTGAAAGACTCTTGATTTTAAATCTTAAATGTTAATGAGTTTTAAATCAGAACTATTTTGATCACTACAGGTATTTTTAAAAATGAAACACTTCAGAGGTCAAAATTCCCAATCAAGATCCAAACATAATTAAGTATGTACTGAAAAAGAAATGAAAAGAAAAACAAAAATCAAAATGGAACGGTACAAAAGCTTCCAAAGATACAAAAGACCTCAGAGTAGAGCCTCCAGAGTGAGAAAAAAAAGCATAATTCAAGAACTGTATTTGGAAAATTATCTTCCCCAATCATAAATAAAATTTTGGCATTGACAAATCAGTGCAAATTTCATCCTTGACACTTTGAGTCTGGATTTTATCTGCAAAAATGCACATTCCCAATTCATTTGAGCCAAAAGACTAAAGAAGTCTTTTGACCAATTCTACTTAGTTAAACAAATTTTATTCTATCAATTAAAGACAGGATAAGGCAGTCAAGTCAGAATTTGTGAATCTTGGCTGAATCTTAGAATTGCTCAGAGCACAACAGTCCTTTCACTCTCAAAATATGTCTTAAAAAGACCAGTAAATTACCATTTATACAGTGCTCCCCTTCCAATAAGCCAGAGCAGGCCAACATACAGATGAGCTGCTCTGCTGCACTGCAAAGTTTAACCAAGACCTGTACACAGGCAGATTTGAGACAAAATTTTGGGCAATGGTGTGTTTAACCAGATCGACATTAAGCCATCTTCTAAATTTCCACTGAGATGCACATACCTTAAGCTAAAGATGCATGTTTGTGCTTTTACAATATTAAAAGGTAATTTAAACTGCCAGAACAGGTAGCAGTACTACTCTAGAGATGCCGAAGTTACATAAAATGTGAGAAAAGAGATACAAGAAGTCTGTTCTCCTATTTTGAGATCTTAAGATTTATATTCACTCTAAACTAATGACAATTTAAGGCTTCTCCTCTGTCAAAAATGGCCAGTGAAGTTACAAAAAGGAGGCATATCCCAAGTTCCTGAAGATGTACTGAACATTTTGAAAGAAAATTCAAATGGTTAGCCCTATGAGAAGCATTCAATATGCAGGAAGAATTTATTATGAAAATATTTTCTAAATCCATCATTCTCAAAAATCCTTTTTTTCTGTCAACATAGCAAAAATTGAAACTATGTAAAAAGCCTCATTATCCCATAAATGCAGATCTGAAAGCCTTGTCAGGCTGCCTATTGAATTAGCAAATACAAAAGTTGAACACTCTGATTGATGCTGCCCTGCCAAAGCAGCAGCCAAGAGGATTTAGGTAGCTTTATTAAAGCTGGGTTGTACGGCAAGACTATGTATTAATTCTTAATATGGTCGAACACAAGGTTGGAGCACATCTGCTGAGACTGCTTTTTCCTTCTGTTAGATTACCAGATTCAAGCTTACTGTCAAAATACAGAACAGAGGTTTAGATGTAAAGTACTAACTATATATTCCACAAAANTATGACAATTTTAGGCAAAGGACCCAAATCCCACCCCCAAACTAAAAGAAATAGGATGAGTGAAGCAAAATCTGAAAGATAAAATAAAATGCCTTAGATACTATCATCAACTTGGCAGGGGGGGCAGACACTTGAACCTTCAAGAAAGGAGAGTGCGAAGAACGGAGGCCATTGTAGTTGCTAACAAAACAAGGAAAGAAGCAGGTGTAGGTGCACTATCTTATTTATGCCGGAGTTTCGGAGAACTGTGTCTACTACAACTGCTCCATCAGCAAGGTGGGGTGAGCGTTCAGGCAGCCTCTGCACTCAGAAAGGTCCCACTGTGAAGAAAGGTTAATTTTACCATTTATAAGCCACATTTAACTGTTCAGAATAACCTTTCAACTAATTCAGTGTTTTTCATCAAGATTTTAGACTCTTAGTTGTCTGGGGGTTTTTGCCCCTTTCTCTTTTTCTGAGGGTGCAAGTTTGAACACAAAAGACTGTTCAAGCTTCACACCTGTTAGTTTTTCTGCCAGGGATTTTGCGATCATTTTCCCATGATGCACAAGCATGCCTTATTTTGCAAAGTGTTTTATTTGTTTGCATTATATTTTGCAGTGTTCTTTTTAAAAAGTGTGGGTATACGCTGCATTTTGTCTTGGCCTGCTGGCTGCAAACTGGGTCACCCAGTGAGAAGGGTAGAGATGACCCTTCCGTATCTCCTCTTAATTTAAGAGGGCAACTAATTCAACTTTCCAGTTGCTTTGGCATAGGGTAAGAAAGGGAGGAAGGAGAATGAGAGACAACCAGCGAGGAGCTCACATGTAGACAGATGTGGAGGGCTGAAAAGCAGCAGACAGAAACATCTTAGGGACTTGGAGCAGAACGAAGCAGAAGCATATTGTAAAATCAGGAGACATGTACATAACATAACTCAAGCTCAGCTCATATAGTTCATAGCTAATTTTTGCCTGAGAAACAAGGATACAAATTTGATGAGGTTTAACATACAAGATAATAAGAGCAATCCCATGATAGGGAACACTACACAAAAAGAAACAGAGAGAAACATGAAAAGCTAATTGCTTTAAATTTTCAGCAGCTGTAATGAAATACAGTAAGAAACATCCCCAAGCCATACTGCATTAGATTCACTTGCACAGAAATCAAGAACTGGTTAAACAAGCAAAACTGAGATTGAACACTCCCCAGCTCAATGGCTCCAATTTCAACACAATTTTTACAAGAAAATGCATGCTGTTTACCCAGCATGCACAAATTAAAATTAAGCTTAAAATGTTATTCTTTGTTCTTTTCTACTTTACTTTCCAATGAGCAATTTTTCTTGCACAAACACTGAGCAAGAGCAAATAACAAGCTCATTGAAAATATGAGGCAAGAACAAGTAGTTGATTTCTTATCTTTGCACTGCAAATTAGGTATACAAATCAAGTACAGTGTTGTCCTTCTTAAAATGCATCTTTAAGTGTCTGTAAGATCATCTTTTTTTCCAAAAAAAGGGGTTTACCAGCTGAAAGATATATTATTATAGTTAGTTTTCCACTTCTATATAATCCTGGTTTTAGGTCTTAAACGGAAGCACATCACTCAAAGCATGGAATACTCACCTCAGGGGTAATACATGGTTTCACTCATAGCGGAAATGAAGTCAGTGCTTGTGCAATTACAAGATTCTTCTAACTGTAAAAGAAATGTTAGCATTAAGGATGTAACAGTTCTTAGATAGAGAAAACAAAAAACAAATGTCCCCAAACATTTTGCTGCCAGCTTAATCAAAGTAGAAGAATTAACAATGTCATACAGAATGAAAAATTTCAGCATTATATTATTCTATGGTAACTTTGGTTGCTATGTACACTATTGCTACTGTCATATTTGTCTGACATAAGGGCTAATGCCCATAGAAGTTAGTCTGTCATGATGATATGATGTGATCCAAATTTCAGCTTATTTCAATCATTCAATATAATAAAAGTCTCATACTTTCCACTCCAGAGTTTTAGTCATATCAAGCAATATTTGTTTCTAGCTCATCTGACATGTCTGTCTAGCAACTTTCCAGAAAAATTCGTAAGAGGATTTATAACTCTCCCCAGCACTAGCTACCAGCAACTGCTACTAAAACTACGTTTGTACTTACAGCTGCTTTTTACTCCAGATAATAGGTAGCAAGTAAGAATCTTAAAGGTATTTTGTAATAGCTGGCATTTGTAAAAATCAGGTATACTCGATATCAGGTATAGTTTAGTTCTCTCTAGTTGACTGATAACTCCAAGAGAGTACATTTTAATGACCTTCCTTTGTTAAGTATCTGTCAGTTTTACCATTTTACTCAGAGGAGTCTTACTGGCATACCAACAGTCATGCTACAAAGTCCACTGCAGTCTGATTAAAGTCACCTTCCCGTAGGATCTCAATTTGGTGAAAATTTCTGTTAATATTTTGGAGTCATTTCCTCTTTTTCATTTGGCAGTTGAAATAGTAGAGATTTATTAAATAAAAAGCTTGTGCATGTTAATTCTCGTACTCCACATTATTACTGCAGTTGACTAACATGTTGAACAAAAAAATTATGTCCCTTTCTTTTCCAAAAACCACATAATTAGTCATTTTCCACTTGAATATCAGGTGTCAATCAAATGCGGGCCTCATAATGACTATTGTGCAGTAATTTCCATTAATTAAAATTATATGCATAACAACATATTGTTTCTAAATTCCTCCTCAGAAAAACAGGATTCTGCTTTTTCATTCTGAAGTTTATTTTAAAGGTTAAAATTTGACTTTAAAGCAAAAATTACACTGCACCAAATATAAAGCTCTGTTTGTTATGACTTGCACTGAAAAAGAATCTTGCTAATTTTATTCTGGCACTTCTCATTCTGTACATGATTTTTGATAAGTTGAATATATTTAGTGCAAAAGTACTTCAAATGTTCCTAGCTTGAGAGAACGATAAATAAAACAGTAAGTAGAAAAAATATTTAATGCTCCTAGCAACTGCTTCCATTGTAAGGAAAAAAAAAAAAAGTGATTTAAAGTTTGTTTTCCCAATATCTAAAAAGCAATTGTTTGCTGGTTTACACTGAACTGGCATAATACTGTTATGTTTCATAATACGTATACAATGCATACTATATATCGACAAGAACATGTTAACCTTTAAGAACCAGAAGAGTTCAATTATTATGTGATTAACCTGAAATGCCAAGAGGTTATGGCTTGGTTATGGTGGGGTTGGGTTTTTGGTTGTTGTTTTGGGGTGAGTTTGTTTGTTTCAGTTTTTTTTAACAGCTCTGGTGTCTAACAAAGAGCAAATTTTTAGGGTGGGCTATTTCAATATAGTTTTTGAGCTGCTGAAATATATCACTATCCTCATTGCAGAAGTAAATTAGATATTTCATCCAAGTAGGATGGATCCAAGGGACCATGCAAGTCATTCTGTTCTGCACAGCACACCCATTGTCTTGGTTCTGAGTGGGACTTGCAAGCATAGGCTGTTTCCTTTTCTGAGCAGTGACACAACCTAGGATCAGTAGCTTGACAAAGCCAGCTGCTTTATAGAGACTAGAGATATCTTTTAAAGTGGCACGCAGGCAATGAACTGATGGTGTGTTTGATTTACAACTCTCAGCCTGTTCAGCATAAGGTGAACTTTGCAGTGTAGCCTTACTAAACCATTATTTGGGAAAATAGTAAGGAATTCTAAGCAGTAGGCCCAAGTCCTGGTCTTACTGCAAAAAAATGTTCTCTAGCCAGTGCATGTCTGACATTGAGAAGCTTTCAGCAAAAACCAGACATGCTCAAAATGGAAAAATGGTATTTTGTCCATTAATATGTGAAGTGTAATAATTTCTTCTGTGTTCCTTGAACTTAGTAGACAGGTTGACCTAATTTATGCTAATTATATGTTTAGCAAGCCTAACCATGTCAGCAATTCCATAGTTACAGGGGAATATTGTGTGTATCCAGCTGTGCAGTGGGACTTCCAAGTAAAGCACAAACCTAAATCTTTTTATTTCACTGACTTGCAATAATGCATCTTTCAAGAAAGGAATGCCACAATCCTTTAATTGCCACACATTAGGAAAGTGATTTTATCAAAGAACCAATAGGTTAATCACTTAGGTAGTTTACATAATTTCTACAGGTTTCACTCAGGTGAACAAGCCTTTGCCTTAGCATGAATTAAGGCCTGGTCTTTCTCAAGTTAAATCATTCACAAAAAACTCCTGACAAAACTTAGGGGTTGTTTTTATGGTCCTAGCATACAACTAGATATCGAAAAGAAGTGAAAACAAGTCATTGAAAATACTTGTTTATGAAAAACAGTTGTGGATTTTCATTTAAGAGCCTTATTACACACGATCCATATCAAACAGGCAAAGTGGGCTAGCAGGTTGGTTATATATGGATTGCAGTCAAAGCACAACATCTTGACTTAATAGTTTCATTAAAAATGAGGAAAAAGTTTCCAAAAATTTAAATACATTCATTCTGCTTTCTAATGTTCTCTCAGCTCTGATTTCACAGGGCACAGTATAGCTCATAGCTTTCTTTCATCCAGTCTCAGACAATTTGTTTCCTTTTAAATAGTAAGCTAGAAATCTTAACAAAAGACAGCCTGCAAAACGGCATGCTTAAACAGTAACCATTTAAAAAAATATTTTAACAACCTTTCCTAAATTATTCTCAGGACCACTGAAACACTGGATTGCTAGTCCTGAGGGTGATGGTTCCCAGTTATGAACAGGTAGAGCCCAGATGGATGGGCTGGGGGCGGTTGGGTTGTGTTTCCAAGCCCTGGTGGTGCTGCAGGGCTGCACTCAGCCTGCTGTGGGGAGAGGATGGCTGACAGGAGGGACGGGGAGCTCCTTCTCCATGGCCCCTTCAGTCACCAGCTTCTTTCTTCTCTTGAAGCTGCCAGCAGAAGTGCCAATTAGTAGCAATTGTGATGGCGATTTCTGAAGTGCAGTTTAAAGGATTTCTAACTGGGTTGGAACTGTTGTCAGTTGACTGACTGGAATAATAATAATAAAAAAGCTCACTGCTTCAACAGAAGCTTGTTAGACTTTCCTGTGTGATCTGCTATGGATAGCATGAACTGCAACAGCTTTTGCATTCAAAAGAGGGATTTTCCTAAAAGCATCAGTGAGCACTTGGCTGTTTTATCTGCTCTAAAAAAAAAAATCTTAATTTTAAATTCTGTTAAAAACAAAAATAAATGAGGATCTGGAAATAGGAGGGGGAAAACAAACCTGCAGGGCATGCATAACTGTTTCAATAGACCAGGATCCCTTAAATATAGCCTTATGAAGTGGAAATAATATTACACATTTTGTCATGTACAGAGTTACTGAGATAGAACCAAAAGCACTAAATGGGTTAAAACACAAGGGGCCTGATATACTGAGGCTCTGCGTTGATATTTTATTGTAAACTTCACAAACTGACATATACTGACGAGCCATCCAGAGAAATAAACATTTATTATTTGCCTGTAATAAGGGAATGCTTGAACTATGTATGAATAGCATGAAGCCATCTTTTTAAGAATTAATCTTCACTTAAAACATTTCCTTCATGAAACCATACACATTTAGCTTCCTAACAAATAACATTCTTAAAATCCAGAGCCATATGTATTAGTTGCATCAAATATCATAACTTCTTTTGGAATTTCTCTTTTTTTTCCTCTTTTTGAAACTTAAACAAAACCAGTCCCACAGAGGTGTGCCCGAGCAAGGGTCAGGAGCTGAGGCAGGCCTGGCTGTGTGCAAAATGGCGGCAACCCTGGGGCTGGGCTTGTGCTCCCCTTCCCGCTCCTCACAGAGGGCTCCCAGTGAGCCCCTACGGCTTTACCTCACACCCGAGGGCTGTTCCCAAACAGGTCGGTTCTTGGAGAAAGGAGAGGTGACTGAAGGAGCACAAACAAAGCAAATCCCAGATCAGACACCACAGCAGGGCCTCCCTGCCTCCCCAAAGAAGAGAGGCACTCAGGGAGGAAAAGCTTTCCTCGGTCATGCCCCCAACCCCTCTTATCTGTGCTGGTAAGATCTGATAGGTTTAAGTCGTTATCTTTTGAGCAGGTGTGAACTTGTGAGTGTTTGCACCTGTGAGGTAGTGTCCTGCATTGCACACACCTGGACACAGGGCAGCGAGCTGCCATCTTCCGCGGGCCGAACCTGCAAAACTCAGCCTGTGAGTAAAAACATGGGGTTTGGGTGTGCTTATATGTGTGTTGGGTCACTTTTTTATTACTTGGAAACATTTTAGTTGATGCTTTAACAAAACTAATGCAGTTTGTAATGTTTGGGGTGTTTTCAAAGTAACAAGTCAGAAGGCTCTGATGTGTGGGATGTTACAGGCTCATTATGTGTGTGGTGATTTAAGGATTCATATCCAAAAAGGTTTGGGGACCACTGCTAAAAGATAGTTAATGTTTCCAGAAATTCTTTTTGTGACTTAGAGTAGCTGTTGCCTAGCATAATTTTCCTCAGAGAATAAACCCCAGATTTTTTGCTGTGTATATCTGTTTCACAGTGGGGTTTAAGTAGATGTAAATCATGAAGAGTTTTACAGAGACTTATGTTATACTAGTCCTGTTTCCATGAATAGAAGTTAAGAGTCCCACTACTGTAATGCAGCTTTTGTACATACAGAACTATTTTCTGCTTATAGAAGTGACAAGTGCCTCAGAGGCTGAGGGTGTTCTGAAATATGCGGTAGCTGTCCTTTGGAGAAGAAAAAAGGAAAAAACCTGTATTACTACTGTTAAGAAACAGAGATACCATGGGTGTAAAATAAGGAAAAAAAGACCTCTAAAAATAGCCACTGATCAAAAACATAGGGTGTCCCCCTACATCCCTTTCTAGGGTATATTATGGAAGAAATATCAAAATAACTTGTTTCACTTTTTAATCTAAAAAATGGGGCTTAATTTTTAAAAATAAAATTTTGTCTACTAAAATAAATATTGGGGCTCAGGTGTACTTGGTAGAGTGAATTTTGAAACTGTAAGAAACAGTACAGAATTCCACTGGATTTGCTTACAGACCTCCCACTCATGAAGGAAGTGGTGTCAGTGCAATTAATAGACCAACTAGTGGTTCACTGAAGTTTTACTGTTCATGTTCATAGTTAAAATAACAAATACTTTCATTGACTGCAAAAGTGGATCCAGAATAAGACCAAAAAATGTCTATGATTATTTTCAAAGTATATACACTTTTCAAATACGATTTTGTGTGCACACAGACACGTATATGTGTGTGTATATATATATAATTGGAATAGATATGTTTTCTTTTTCAGAAAACAACAGCAACTTAAAATAATTTGAATGAAAGTTATTCATGCGAGGTTCTAATGTGTTTCTTTCTGGCTAAACTCTCTCTGAATATATACACATTTTAATGTGTCTTATGTGAATATTCCTATATATACAGCAAGAAAGATCCCTGTGATTAAACTACGTCATGTATTTTAGGCACAAGCAATTTGCCAAATTCAGAGTTATGATCACAGAACACTTGTGTGTAAACAAATTCAGCCTCTGTTTCTGGCAACCATATCACATAATGTCTTTTATGTCAGGCTCTGTCTTAAAAATGATTCTTATGACTGCTTGGAGCTATCAAATCCCTTTAATCGTTCCTAAGTTTTCTAATTTTCATGCCAGTTTATTCATGGCATTTGTTTTGTACCAACATTATTCTTTTAATTCTATTATTTTTATTCTTCTGATTCATTTTTAAAAAAAAATAAATTATAATTGTATTTTGAAATTCACTTTACTAGGCAAACAAGCAAAGCTTAGTCTGTTTTGCTGTAGAGTTCACTATTCACCAGTCAGCCTCAGTAGTTCTTCACCCATGACAATTTAACTTCATTTTTTTCATTATTCTATATAAGAATTTTATGAAACCTGCTAGATAAGTTCTTCATGCATTGAACTGGAGCATGAATGTCTATAGACAGTATAGGTATGTGTATAGATAATATATATAGATAATGTCAATATCTATAGAAAAATACCA
>VXAK01000916.1:22404-57071 GCA_013399435.1 Arenaria interpres
AAATACCAAAAATGTTTGTATAGAGAAGCAAAGTATCTTTATCTTTCTCATGATGATGTTAACCAGGAGCGCTTAGAGAGAGGAGCATCTGGGGCAGTTCTGTAGAGACCCATTCTGTCCCTGTCGGAAACATGTGTTCTTTACATATATGGAATGTAGGGAAGCATGGGATACTTCAAAACAGAGGTGGGAAAACTGAGGCATTAAAAAGAAGTATGCGGGAGTAAATGGGAGTTGCTAGGGTGGAAGAATTTTGGGACATAGTCATCCTGTTAATTAATATGCAAAATAAATTTTCAGCTTGTAACTTTTCCCATGAACTACCCCCTGGGCTACCATTGCCTGTTATTAGTACACTTAAATTTTAATAGTGTTAAATTTCATTCTACCATCATTCTCAAGGTCACATAGTTATTCATGTTTGGTATTCTAGTGCCCTTCAAGCTGGTTGCTTCCAACCTCCTGCCACCTGAAAACCTTATCAGCACCTCCTGTGTTTTTATGGAAGCCATTAACATTAGATAAAAAGCCTTCAGCCTACTGGTTCCTTTTCTTTTGTAATGTCTTTACTTTGCTACGTACCCTTTAAGCAGTTCCTTACCTATCTTTACAATTCTTTTGCTACCACTTTCTGCAGATTAACTATTTTTTTCCTATATATGTCAAATACTTAATATTAAGGTTCAGATAGGTTAGTTCTACCACATTTCCTTTATCTATAAAATCAGTTATCATTCTGACATCCAAACTTGTGGGTAAACTTATGCTCTATGTCATCCCATTTATCATATACCTCTATATCTTTACAAGGCAAGTAATATCTTAAAGGTTGCTTCTCTCCATGTGAAAGAGAAACTCATCACAGAAGAGTTGAACAATAAAAGATAGTTTATTTCTGTATGTTCCAAGCCTATTTTAGCACGTAATTCAAGTGCTTTCTTTTTTTTGTGGAGTGATAATACCCATGGTTTTATGCGCTACACTGAGTGCTGCCTTTCTGACTTGTTTCTCTGAATAATTCAAACTATATCTGAATTTCTTTCCTTGTGAAAAAAACAAACCTTTGACATTAACGTGTAAATAGAATAAACTGCAGTATTGCAGTGCGCTTAGGAATATGGTATGGGAACATTTTGATTACCTGATTCATGAGAGCAGTCTGATTATCTGCAGTGGAATCTCCTGCACAGAGCAGGGAAATCATATCCACTTCGTTATTTGTATTTTTAGAACTATGACGGTCATTTCAGGAATAAATTCAAGTACTGTATATATATTTAATCTTAAAGAATGTTGTGTTTTCTGCTTGAACTGGCTCAGCAGGTTATAGGAGTCAAAAATCACTACTTTTCAGAGGCAGCAACCTTCTGGTCAGCTCCTTGGCAGTATCCTGCCCTTCTGAAACTTAGTGACTACCAAGTTGTTTTATTCCACCATGCTTTCAGTGAAACCTAATGCTTGCTTCTAAGTACCTGTGGCTGCTTTGAATCCAGCTATTTCACATACACAAAAAAAAAAAAGAAAAAAAAATGGTGTGCTAAAAATACTCAGAGCAAAAATAATAACAGTATATACTTTTCCTACTTTGAACTCTGGCTCTATATGTAACCAAATCAAATTTTGGAATGAAATACAGAATGTTATCTAGGTCACTGGGATTTGTTTTCAGTATGGAGTTCTACCACATTTCTTGACATTATTGCTACAAAAATGAGCATCATTAATTGTTATGACTAAGATACTATAAGGTAATGGGTTATTATGTGTGTTATGTTAAACACAAAAAAGTGTGGGTTTTTTGCAAAAGCCCTCCTTAGTTTTCAGCACGTTTATTTTGTTGGTGCTGTTTTCTTTGCAACAGTCATTGTCATTTCTTATAATCATTGCTCATATACTTCAGATACTCATTTCAGAATAATTAGACAACATGTTTTTTTTCAGCAGAAGATTGGGTTTGAGAAGGTCCTGTCCTGTTCCCCTGTTTCTGTCTGCCCTTGTCACTCCTACATCTGGTTTGCTGCCAGCTCTGTCCTCTGCCTCCCATACATGTATATGTAATACATCTCTTTGTGAACCCTGGAAATGGTCTAGATGAACCCTACACACATGTGCAAAAAAACCAGCCAGAAACACTGAGGTTTTTTCAACTGTTGTTTTTAATTTTACTTGCAACAAAGGCCTGCAAATTGCTGTACTGGTGCAGTACGGAGGGCCAGCAAAATGAGTGACAAGAATGATGGGCTGGGCAGTGTGCGTTAAACCACTTCTGAAGAAAATGCATTGTGTAATTACATCCTGTGTCAGCTTCTCAGGGACAAGCTGTGTGTCACAAAACTGAAATCTATACTTCCTCCATACATGCCTTCCACAGGCATTTTGAAAGCTGTTCTTAGCCAGACTTTAATATAGTTATGTTTTCAGTGATGTTTCCTGAATTAGCAGTATTATATAATGCAGTTGTAGCTAATTTTTGTTTTGAACAAACTTTTAAAATTTAATCTGTTAAAATTGCATTTGGATGTTAACATTCTATCCAGATAAAGGGGGGCTGTTCACGCCTTGGTAAGTCCCTTATTGTTTCAGTTTGGTTGTGAACAAACAAGACAGCCATGAATGCTCATGCAGTTGAGAGTCTGTCTTTGGAAACAGAAGAGCTAGAAATTTTTAGTTAAAATGTTAAAATTCTTACTGAATAAAGCACAACCTGTTTGAAGTTTTGAAGTTCATAGGTTTCTCTTACTGTTTCCATGAAATGCTGATTTTGTTTTACACAACAAAAATAATGATGTGCCCTAGGGAAACAGTAGTATTTGCATTAATTTGTATCTAGGATTCCAGAGTAATCTGGCTCCCATACAGCACAATGGAAATCTAAAGTTTCTCTTAATTCAGTGTACGAATATCTGTATTTCTCCAATTACTTTCCAAGGATCAAGGTAAAGAAACTGATATCATCTGGCAGAAATTCCCTTTAGGGATTTTATAAGGCTCTCCTCTCTTTGCCCCACAGAATTAAAATATTATTCAAGCCAAAATGTTTGTCTTTAATTCACTGCATATATGGCTTGCATGTTCTAAAGGCAAACCATAAGAAATCTTGCACCTGGACTTCTAGGATATTCAATACCTCTTTTAAAGCAGAGTAGCTAGTTTTGATGAATGTGAATTATTGATTGATTTGAGAAAATATAGTGATTATACCCTTTGCTTTAGAGTAATTGAATGAGCCTGTAAATATATAAGTTGTAAAATCATGTCTATTGTCTATGAAGAAGTTAGATTTTGTTCTGCCCTGACATGTGCGTGGTATCCTAGCCTGGTTTTGTATCTAAGCTGTCAAAGATTTCCATGGATTTGAAAATCTGTCCCCTGTTCCCCATATTAAATGTCACTGTCAGTTTACTCCATGAAAAATGAAGCTTATTTGATGTGGTTGTCATACTTGTATAAGCAGTGCACCTATCACTTTTTTTCTGTAAAGAAAAAAATGACATGATGTGTAGTCACAATTGTTTTCTGCAGTGACTTTTGCAGAGCAAAACTGTAATAACGTATATTTTCTTTACTCAAATAATTTACAGAATACATAAACATGTAATAATCTAAAGAGAAAGAGGGTAGATAAAATACTTACGTGCTACGCAATAGGATTTGCTCTGTCCGGATCGGTATGGCTGGAAATGCTGCCTGGAAACAGTTGTATACAAAGCATGTTTGTTCTTACCTATAGCAAAAATTCCTTGTCACGTAGTTACGAGGACTGATCTGTAAATATTCAGCCCTAAGCATTTATATAGATTTCTCAGGCTGTTTATTTCTTTGGAATGCAGGGTAACAGTGACCACTTACTTAGTGAACAATTACTAACCAAGAGGTAAAGAGGTACTAAAGAGAACCTTCTTGGGATCTGGGTCATCAAGCTGCAGAGCACTGCAAAGTGAAGGAGCTAAAAGCTCTTCCCTAAATCTAGGGATTTCTCTTTTTGGGTGAGAAAACTCTGATGGGAACAGTCTCCGTTGTGACAGTCTCCATTTGGCTTTCATACCAGTATGCTTGTATGGCATAAGATCTGTGCGGTTAATTCCTACACGATATAGTGTGGCTGTTGCTCCCAAGTCCAAGAGGACATGGGAGAACCAAATGCCTTACTTTGTTCACTTTTGAGCTTTATTGATTATCAGCCTTTTCCATGCTTCCTCCTAAAATAACAGTATTGGTTGTTCTTAACCAGTTGACACAACACTGTGAGCACTGTGAACAGAACAGTGCTCCTTAGCAAACGGCTTGGCATGCTGGGACAATGTGCACAAACATGACCAACCTTACATTGTCGTTATGTGGCAAATTCACGCTTTGAGAGTGGTGTTTCTTCAGATGGTTTTCCAGACCTACATATGGCATTTCAGTCCTTTAAACCTTTATGACATTAGGCATGAATCTCTCTAACTGACTTGAGTTAGTACTGTTTATGTCCCTTGGGTATTTCTCCCTTTAATTCTTCTGCACTTAACAGGTGTATTCATATTACAATTGATCTTTTTTTTTTTTTCCAATGAGGTTGGGGTTTGGCCCTTTCCATTGTATTTTAGGGTTGTCTCTATCTCCGTATTTCTCTATTGGGTATCTTCTCCTAGGTTAATCCACGTACATATACATTCTCTCATATTCATACAGGAAGCATCATATATGAGAATCACTTTATTATGTATGTTTGACAACTGCATTTGCAAATAATTGAGTTCTTTATCATCTTTAGGACTCCCGTTTAGTAGTACAAATTTGTGCAGGTCCAAGCTACTGTTTTGGGAGTGTATGTATATGCTAAAGAATGGTCATTTTCCCACAAAAATACTCTGAAATGGCCAGTATCTAGTTGGCTAAATGGCTAGTATCTGGCAAGGTCACTGTATACCTGGACTGCAGTAATATCGCTGTCTGTGGGTGTTTATTTTGTCACATTTACTAAAGAATAGTAATACTGTGTTCACAGAACACCTTAATTCAGGTCTTATGGCATGACTGGGCTTCACTGACATTTGTCTCTTATACAGCTGTAGACACTGTCCTTAATTATGACATGGCCCAAATCACCTGTCAGAAGAAAAACAGGTATTTAATGAGACATATATAGTATCCAAGAAGCAAGTCCCACACAGGTATAAACTTCCTAACGAGTGTTTACAAGTTATCATAAAGGAAGTGAGATTTGGGATTTTAATTAAATACCTTTTCTACTTTAGGAAGCCTAACTTAAAGTATTAGTGTAAGTTATGACATACACTTGCCTGCAATATATTCTGGTAAATTGAGGCATCATTTTAGGGAATATTTTAGTCTGTCAAACCTGCCTGAGAAGTTATAGTAAATGTTAAAAAATAATTTGCAAGTCTAGCTGGATTATATATTATTAATAATAGCCTCCAAGACATATCAGGCACTGTACAAAAACATAACATTGGCTGTGATGCCAAAGGGCTTACACAAAAAACCAGGCCAATAAGAAGAAAGGATGTGACTAGAAACCTGTAGTTTTCCTTTCAATCACTATAATTTCCCCCCATTAAAAATAATTTTTAAAAAATTGATTGCCTGTACTTCTCTCCATCTTTTCTAAGTTTCATTTATTTTTATAGTACAGCTCTAACTCACTACAAGACTACAGGCCTGCTTTGTTTATCCTTATGTTTGTACTTATATGTTCCCCATTAATACTGATTTGTGTACTTCAGAATCCTTCTGAAACTCATAAAGCAATTTTGAGGTCAAAATTTATTATAGGGAAGAACTGGTAGAAACAAATGGTAAGGTCATGCAGAGGATACAAGTAACTAGAAGGGGTCTGCAGATGTAGGACCTCTCTCCAGCGATTTGGTGGTCTATTCTCCTATCTACTGCATGTTGTGGTCTTTCTCATTACCTCTCTGCCGTCACTTAAAATTATTAAGTACTGATTCTCACCTAACATTTAGCCTAGTACACATCCGAAGAAAACAGTCCCCAGTGTATTTTCCAGCAGTCTGCTCAAGTCTTCATTTTTGTTCATTGAACTCCTAATAGAAGGGAAAGAATTAATTTTGGAGAGGAGATGTGGTAAAGCTGTGATATGAGATCATGGAAGATGTGAGGAGGATAGATTCGTATTTTCTAAACTTTTCGTGTTCTAAGGAGGAAGGGCACAGAATTGGAAAGCTGGCCTGTTCAAAACCAGCACAGTGAGATCGTTTTTCTCTTGGGACAAATGATTAATCTGCATCACTCATTGCCATATGGTATCCTGAACTGAACATTAATAAGAATAAAATAACACTCTACTTGAAATGATTAGTATTTAAAAATATGTCAGAGTATTGAAAGGATTACAAATCTTCATGCTTCCTTGCATAAATGGTCTAGTGGCACATGTGGTAAAAAGGACACTTTTCACAGGGTAGATTTGTCTCCTAAATGAAGAGTTTTGGGGTTTTTTCCTGTAAAATGTCACTGTTAAGACAGGATTTGGGATTAGATGGATGACTGCTTTGATCTGTGCTGGCCATTCCTCTTGACATGCCAGTCAAGGAGTTCTAGGAGTAAAACTTGTTGCCTTGAAGATTTTTTATCATCTAGCTGCTTTGGGAGACGGAGGGTTGCTCCATGATCTGACAAAGTGCTGTGACAGGTTGAGATTTTCAGTCAAGCTTTAGGCAGGAGTAATCATTTACTGATAAATTATTACCTGCCTAATGAAAACGCTAAGGAGCCATTAACTTTGTTTGAGTTACCTGTGCTACTGTAATTAAACAGGTATCAGAAAATCTATGAAAGATTATTTTATAATCTATTTAAGATTTCTGCTTTTCTTTGTTACTTATCTTTAATAGTGACAGCCAAAAAATGCCCTTGTTTAGATTGAGAAAGTTTTGAGAGAGGAATAAGCAGATGTCTGAAGTTATTTCCAAAATGCTAGCATTTTACATCTATTCAAAAGTGTTATTATTGTTAATGAAGGTCAGTATGCCTTTGACAAGTAGATAATGTCGTCAACTGGGCTATTAATTTTGGTGAAAATACTATGTTTAATTAGTGCAGACTTGAAGAATTGCAGGATACTGGTTATGTAAGTAATGAAACAATAGGATCATGTGTTCTTGTCTACGAGTGACATGATTTTTATTTCAATTAACTGGAGGAAATACTTTCTAGTGGTGCATGTTTGTACACACACACGCTCACTCACTCTCCTTCTGCCCTACATCTCTTTTTCATAAAAGAATAATCAAACATTTTTTTTTTGTTTGGTTGTTTTGGTTTTTTTGTTTTTTGGGTTTTTTTTTTTGTTAAATTATTCAAAACACTACATAGTCCCTTCTTTTAGGACACCTTCACAGCACATATGGTATGCAAAGTCTCCAGTCTTCGGAGAGTCCTGTGATACAGGTTGTTAGTTAATCATTCCTAACTGTGCCCATCCTGGCTCTGGATTTTTAAGGTAAAGCTTAAGCAGCTCATCCTGTACAAATTTAGTTTACCTGAAGCTCACTTACAAACTGTAACCCAAAACACCAGCTCCTAGAAGAGTATATGCTTGGATGAATTCAATAAAAATACTTTGTATTTTTGGGAAGTGTTAATTTTGGATCATAGCTGTTATGGATCAATGACACTGTGTAGAAGAATAGCTTACCTTGAAAACAGTAGGCTGGAAGGAGATCTACAAATATTTGGACATACCATTTATCACAGCAGATGCTGATCCAGAAACTCTTGTTTTTAAAACTCCCATTAATGCTAAGAAACCTCTGAGTGTATAAGCATCAATGGCTCTGCTCAAAGTACCTTTTCCAGTTATTGATGACAGGTGAAGATTTTTATTGGGGAGGGGGGAATGACAAAGTCAGTATGTTTACATTTTAAAAATTGAGTAGAAAAAGTAGATTCTTTCTTCGCATGGTTGCATATAAGAAATTCCGCTGAGCTCTGTTCTTATCTATGCATCAGTGGCTGTGCTTACATTGTTTTTTTAATTCTGAAGTTGTTTCTTTGTTCTAATCCAGTTTTGGGAGTGATGATCTGCCTCCTTAACTTTGGGTATGCTCACATCCATCTGACCCCCATTTTGCAGGGCAGTCTTGTGCATGTAGTCCACAGCTGTCCCTTGCGTGGGGCATTTGCCCCATCAATGCTTATGTCCCCAAAGTCTCTAACCCAGGGGACAGAGCACTTGCCTAATACTTTATGCTTTGTATTCTGTAGGACCTCTTCAGCTTTCGTTATACAACCTATTGAAGGCTTGGGAGCTTTTTTATTTTGACCAGTGTTTTTCAGAGCTGTAAGTCAGAAGCACAAAGCTGTTACTTTCCTGAAAATGGCCAAGGAGATTTTCACAGCAGTACATGTAGTCCTGGTAAGGCTGGGATACTATGAGGCACACTGTCACAAGGTTATGCACCAAGCTCAATGTTGTATTTCTGAAACAGTCAATTTTCATGTGGATCATTCAGGAATTTATTTTTTTAATATGTTCAGCATGATTCATGTAGAACTGTGTATGTATGTTTATAGCAGGGTGTGTGTGTAGCATGTAAAAAGTGTTTGAGGATCATTCTGAAAGATGATTTGGAAGACTGAGCTGGGAGGAGTAATGCTTGATGCAGCCTCTGCCATATTAGCGCATAGAGTAGTCCCAGGTTTCATCAAGTGAGAGATCTGTTGTTTCCAGTCCAAAAGAGATTTTGGAAATGAGTTAGCATGTGTGTGGTCTGAGCGGGAACCTCAGGCCAAGATCCACCTCGACAGAATTAGCTACTCTTCTCTTGTTCAACCATATACAAATTGCAGTGTGACTGAATTGATCCAGTAAACTTAATGCTTTTCCCTTTGTTTAATTCAACAAAACCCCTTCCACTGACTTTCAGTCGATTCTGCATTGAACTCTCAGGCAAACCCAGTGAAATAATCATGACTAGTAGAGGAGCTGAGGCCGAGAAGCTTTTAATTTTATAGCTACTTTCCAAACAATTATGGACTCAGATTCAATAAAAATACTAATGCTTTTGAATTTTGTTGTTATTCTCTATACTGTATTAAATTATATATTAATTTAATAAACGCTCTGTTGTTAGATGATCCACACTTACGTTTAACAGTGAAGCTTTATTCCCATGTTATTAAATGGTGTATAAATACGTAATTTAAAAAAACACCCTTTGATTGAAGATGCTTATAATACATATATAAAATGCACAACATTCACCTTTTATTTTCTGATGTCTGAATAGGTACTAAGTATTGACTAGCTTTGTCTAGCCTAGCAACTGTTCCAAAATATTGTTTGTGAGTGGCAGAGATAGGAGCGGGAGACGAGATGAAAGCATTATCTCTGAAGTACAATCAGATTGTCATTTTATTTTGTGTTACTGTTAGCAAATCACAGCTTGATTGTTTAAATGGATCTGTCTTTGAGAAGACTTGCAGCCAGGGAGCATTATAAGAAAATACATACATCTAAAAGAAAAATCCTTTTGTTCAAAAAAAGTAGAAAGAAGTTGTAAGTATTGGAAATAAATGCCCTTATTACTTCTTTCAAATATGCAGGGAATGTGGTATGGTTTATGGATCTCTTCAAAAGCAGTTAGCCATTAAAGGTTATAATGTAATCATAGACTTCGGCATATTTCAGTAACGTGATTCAAACATACAGGTGGTTCTGATACTTAATAGGAAGAAGCAAGTATCAGTGAAGGATTCTAACTCTTGTTTTCTAACTTCTGTTTATTTAAAAAAAAAAAAAGCAGCTGTAAAAAATTTTCTGTACAACCTCTGAAGCAAATAGCTAATACTTAAAAATCTTAATTTCAGTTTCTGGCAAGGAATCCCTGTATAAACTTGAAATAAGTTGATCAACTTTTGTTCTATTCACATCTGAGATACTCTATTACCTGATGCACAAGTTGAGTACCACTATACATTATACCGTGCACCCTTGTGAAGATAAATACCTTAAGCATGTTAAAAGCCAAAGTATATGCATTAACTCATAACTCGGATTTAATTTCATCCTTTGTTTGTAGAGTCTCCAGTTAAGTATGGTCTTGATCTGACAAAGATTGAGCTGCTTTATGTTCTACAATTAATTGTTATTATTACCGTTATTTATTTTGCAAATGGATAAATTAAAAATACTACATTACTTATAAAGTATAATTACATCAGTTGTGTTGTTCTCACTGATTTCTTTTACAGTCGAGACAGGCATCCCTAAAGGAGAATTTTCACTGGAGGGAAAACCTGTAGGTATTAGTGATTATGCATTTAAAACACTGTGTGTGGGTGTATATGTAGAGTCCTACGAGAATAGTAAATGAACATGAACACTCATTTGCAGTGCTTTTCCAATTCTTATAAACACTGCTCCTCCACTGGTTCAGACAGTTCCTGAGCTGCAGATCCCAGCAGGCTGGGACGGTGTAGCCATCTGCTTTGTCAGTGCCAGAGTCGCGATGCTGGGACAAATGGTCTTTTGGCATGACCCAGTGCAAATGCCCTTACATAATGAGGTTACAGTGGTTCTCTGAAGGAGAATTCTTTGACATTGATCTATGCATGTACTATAAATGATAAATATATTTGACAATTTGCAAAATGTATAAAAGAGAGGGCAGAATGTACAGAAATAGAGTGCTTACCTTGTACTCAACTGGCAGAAAAACTTTCAAAGCCTCTTGGTCTTCTGTTTGTCATTTCCACGTTAATTACATTAGTATATGTCTTTACTGTAAATGCTTGATTGTGACTGCAGAGTAACTCAGCCAAACCAGTTTTGCATGGGCAAATTTAGGTACAGTAGCAGGCTGACCCTAGCAACGTAGACCTCGATCTAAATTAATTAACAGGGTTTCTCAGTGTAGATGCGTAGACAGATCAGCAGGTTTCCAAGTGAACACTTTAGCATTTGTTTGTGTACACCAGACACTGTTCTTCTCTGTGGATCCATTAGATGGAAAATGATGCACCTTATACAGAGTATTTTGTATCAACCTATTTTTTATTCACTTTCTTGGCAACCTCCTGAGGAAACAAGACATATCAAAATTAAAACAGCAGCAAAAAAAATCAGTTACTGAGGTGAAGTTGAGAAGAGCAAAAGTGACAGCAGTTATATGAAGCAGCGCTGGCTCTTGAAGTTAAGCTGCTCTGTCACATACCATCAATTGGACTATTATCTGGCACAGGAGGACTGTAATAAATTGTCAGATTTTCTTCTTAGCTGAAATGATGGGATGGAAATTGTGCTGTGTATTTTTGGACAGAAATGGGGGGAAAAATCTAGCATATAGCTGATTTCCTCACATGCCAGACCTGCCACGATGCACAAACCCAATTTCCAAAGTGTAGCTCTTGGAAATCTTGTATGATAAAAGCTGGGATGGTTAAAAAAAGAAATCCTGTCTCTTCTCTGGGAAAATAAGGTCAAGGAAAAGAAAAGTCACTAATGGGAGACAAACTAATTTTTTTCATATTTAAAACCAATAAAAATCGTGACTTCAGATGTGGTTTTTTTGTCTTGTCAGAGAAGATGATGAGGAATTCAGGGTTTTGTATATCGCTGCCTCTGGTTCTGTAGTATTTTCATTTGAAGTAAACTTTTACAGAATTCTAGTATCAGAATATTTGGTTCTGTAATAGCTGGATCTGATGATCATTGCTTTTGTGTGGGTCATTATATGGAAAAGATATTATTACATATGGAATATTTTGTGGGGTTTATGTAATCTGATTTAGACTATCTGTGGTGTTTTTGGAAAGGAGCTGATAATATCTAGTGATGGTATGACCAGTAGATAAAAATACTGTTTCAAAATGTTATATGTCCTCAGAAGCAGAACATTTTTAGTGGAATTATTATATGACTAATATATACATACCTGTATATTATATGTTTAATAATTGGGTATTGATACCCACTTTTAATGCCTTAGCTGAATCATAACATAACCACTGTAGTCAACAAGGTGTCCAGAGGAGGGCCACAAAGATTAAAGGCTCCAGGCAGACCTTATAGCAGCCTTTCTGCATTGAAAGGGGTCCTACAGGAAAGCTGGAGAGGGACTCGTCATCAGGAAGTGTAGTGATAGGACAAGGGGTAATGGCTTTAAACTAAAAGAGGTGATATTTAGACTAGATATAAGAAAGAAATTTTTTACAATGAGGGTGGTAAGGCACCAGCATAGGTTGCCCAGAGAGGTGGTAGATGCCCCATCCCTGGAAACATTCAAGGCCAGGTTGGACGGGGCTCTGAGCAACCTGATCTAGTTGAAGATGACCATGCTCATTGCAGGAGGGTTGGACTAGATGGCCTTTAAAGGTCCCTTCCAACCCAAACAAGTCTATGATTCTATGAACAAACTTGAATTATTTTGTATGGCCAGCATCCTTAAAATACGGCTAAGACTTTAAGGAACTTGCATGGTATTACAGTTTTTGAAATATTTATAATACTGTAAACAATGGGTTCTCAATTGACAGCTCCTCTGGATAGAAACAGGTAGAAATACCATAATAAAGGGTTGAAATTATAAGCGAGTAAATTTAGAAGCCATTAAGGCTGCCTGCTTTGTTCCTCTACTGCACTGTGACCATTAGCTGCTCATTCACCTTTTCCTCTATTTTGCAGTAAGCTGCATCAGTAGTTCAGTTGTGTAAAAACATACTTAGGAGTCTTTTCAGCAAGCATGGGGAAGTGTAGACAATTAATCAAATGCGTACAGCAGAAGATAATGTGAAAAACCTTTCTATTACCTTCAGCTTTTCTTTTGTGAGTCTTTGTGAGCCATTTAATGTGGAAAGTTCAAGCTATGAACTAGAACAAGGACTTATACCTTAATATACTTTATGAAGTATTCTGTGTGTATATTTCCATTATTAGATAGGCCTGTAAAATGTGCATGTGGTATTTAGATCTTCTTTTTTTGGGAAAAAAGCAGTTGTCATGTATCAGAAAGTATATTTTTCTATCAGTTCAAAGGTCTTGGTATTAGAGTCTAAAATAAGTTTCTTTCCACCAGAAAATGGAAGTTCAATCTAATGACGTCAATAAAAAATTGTGCAAGCCAAATAAGAAAGTATAGAGCAACTAGACAGAGTGCAGGAAGCCAATGGAAAACACTTCATGTACTGAATCAGTCACAAATGTGAAGACTGTAAAAGAATCAGCAAGTCTGTCAGAATACTGGGAAACAAAAAACATAGCTGAGAATCATGCGATTGTGAAAAATCAAGATTATTTGCATGCATTATTCCAGTGCCATTAGAAACTGAGCCAAAAATGGAGGTGCCAGAGCATGTTGAAGAAATGTAAAAAAATCGTCAAGCGTAGACTATATTGATCTATGAATCTTGAAGGAACGTACTAACATGAGCAAGCTGTTAACAAAAGTGTGTAGTTTGCATCTAAATAAACAGTGGTGAAAGGAAGAAGGTAGCAGCTGGTGTATCTAGTTTTTACAAAATGCTAGAAATTATCCTGAGATCATTTCAAAATGAGAAAGCTTGTTGAGAAAATGTTTCAGAAGATCTAAAACCTTCATAAATGTGAAAAGAATTCAAAAAACCTGAATTATACCGGTATGGTTTCTGTAATAGTACATTTTTCCACCCTGCTTCTTTAGGATTTCCTCAGTTTTTTGATTGAATAACAGATACACTAGAACCTTTTGGAATAATTCCTTGGAATATTAAAAGATTAAAGTCTCTGACAGATTACTAGAAAATAAATTGTCATGAATTGTCAGGTAAATTATTGCTTTGGATTAGAAACTTGATTAGACACTAAAAATAGGGTAAGAATAAGTAAACAATTGAGAACAGTGTTGCCTCAAGGTTCTACTCTGCTACACAAAAAAAAAAGAAAAAAAAAGAAGTTGCAAACTGATAGATAGCACATGAGAAAATAGATTAGTGGATGTTAGAGAGTTTCAAGGGTGTTCTAAGATTTGATATCAGCTGAGAAACTCCAGATTCACCAGTATACGATAACTGGTGTATTCATTGTTTATACATCCTATAAAGTGTTATGGCAGTGCATGTTTTAAATCTTACTACATATTGTAAATACGTGTTTCAACCTTTTTATTGGAAAGTATGGCTTCAGAAGAATACGAACATAGTTTCATTTTTTGGGTGTAAAATTTCTTGCTGTCATGACAAAGCGCGTGATATAACTGAGACTGAGTATTTCTTCAATTTAAGAAAAACCTGGATTATTATATGAGGTGGTGCTATTACAATTGATTTTTTGGCGCTTTTGGTGCGGGTATATATCTTCATTTTGTGGCTAAAGGAGCAGGCAACAAATCTTTGCAAGCCTTTACAAAGCTTACCAACCATGAAACAGATTTCACGTACCATCTGCTGTGTGAAGGACACATTAAAGTAGTTCCCCATTTCTCCAAAGCATCAGCACATTCATGCAAATCCCTATTCTCCTACCTGTACTTCTGAAAGTGATGGAATGTACTATCTCCACACTTCATTGAATCATAGTTGAACTGTGCAGTCTTGTTCATAGGAAGACTAGATAGGTAGATAACACCTGAAATGTAGCACACTCAGATGTATTCAACATTCTCATTTGCAGCAGAGACAGTCAACTACTTAATATGGATAATTACTCTTAGAATTAATTTTATCCAAAGTCCCATTAAGGGTATAACAAAATTTTATGAAAGCAGTTAAAACTTCTGGAGAAGGGTAAACTCGTGACATTCAGTGCTGAATTAATAGCAGTTCCTCAAAGAATTAATCCATTATTTGTCACAGTTGAAGTTACTTTATTGAAAAACTATTTGAACAGTGAAACAAAAACCGAAGAAAAAAATGAAAATGCATTAATAATGAGTTCAGTGTTTTTTGTTCATATTACTGACTGAGCCACATCATTTAGCCTACTTAAATCAGGTATAAAGATTTTTCATCCGAATTGTTTTCAATGACTTCTGTACACCAGAGGAAATGCTTCTGCCAATACAGTCTACTGGTACTTTAACGTCTGTAGATTGCAGCCTGCTGTAGACTTTTGCTTGTCTTATACTAGCGAGATGATCTCGGCTTAAAAGAGCTAAAATACTAGAAGATTTCTTGACAATTAATGTTTATTACTTTTAGTGTTAGTGCTCAAAAACCCTACAGTATTATTAATTGTCAATAGAAAAGTGGTAATCAGCAAAACTCAAAAATATTGTTTGAAAATATACTGCTCATCATAATCGGTAGAACACAGCAGATACCTGGAGAGACTTTAAATGTTTCGAAACAAAATAGCAGGCAGCCTGCAATACATCACTTCTAAAACCCTGCATCTGGTCCAAGTAGCACTTGAGTAGATTTTGGCACCGATTTTCACGTATTGCTTATGTTCTAATTTCATGTGAGTACTCTATACAGTTATAGCATTTAAAGCAAACCATTCCAAAAGCATTCATTCTTTCATGTGGATCCAGACATTTCCATTTCCATATGACAGGAAATCCAATCCTGAGCTTTGTGTGGTGGATTCTGTGCTATTAAAATATATACTTGGAATGGGACTTTGATTCAGGGAAGCATTTTGCAGATACATCAGTTTGATTGCTTCACTCAGAACTTTTATTTTGGAGGAAAGTAGCTCCTTGTTTAAAAGAAATAAGGAAGTTGCCTCCTGTGTAAGACTTTCTCTTTACTCACTTGTAGGGCTTTTATCTTTTTTGTTGAGTAGTGTGGTAAGTTTAAAAGAAATGAAATTCCGTATCTAGAATGCCTGGGATTACTACAGATTGAATTGAGAAGTTTCACTGTTTGAAGAAGTTTTCTCTTTTATTCACATCTTGCAGCTCAGAGCTATCTCCAGCATACAATAAAAGAAAACAACTAGGTAACAGAATGAGGCAAAAGAGGCAGATTTTTATAAGTGTTAGCTGTGGGGCTTTCTTGTCCTTCAACATTGATTTTTACTAAATGCCATAGGCATAATTCTATTCATTCTTGGGAAGTGATTCCCTAAACTGCAGTACCAAACTTGGCTTATCACCTTAAAGACAATCTTAGTCATTCTGGAAATCTCATAAGGTAGTCTCATAGGGAACATTCCTTTCATTTGCTTACTCTAGTTGAATTTCTCATATCATGCTATCCACAGGCAGCTTGCATAGTTTTATTCATTCTTGCCCCTATTCTATTCATAAATAAACCTTAAAGAGGCTTTGTGGTGCCTCAAATCTAACATTTTAAACTATAGTTTAAAATAATAACACAGAATGGGGGTTAAAAACTTTATAATCTAGTCCAAATTTTAAAGCAGAACCTATCTGTTTTAAATCAATGTTTTATTGTCCGTTAACTGTGGATTAAAAGGAAAAGTCATGTTTCATTCCAAGATAAAATAATCCAGGAACTGTTTTAAGATTCATTAAATCAGCTGTGTCAGTTAAACTGTACATCAGGCTGTTATTTTTCAAATACATAGCATGGAATTTTAGAGAAAGAATAATTGTATATATTACTGGAATGTTTAAGAAGTGAATGCTGCATAATCACTGTTAACAGTATGAGTATTTAGTGACAATGTCCTGTGCTTCTGTCATTCGTCCTGCTTGAATATAGGTTTTTAGTGTTAGTATATAAAGACTTGAAGTCTAAAGCTAGGAAAACACCAGAAAAATTAGAGAAATAGCAGATTAATCTCTCCTTGGCTGTGTAAACATAATTCTGTATATTGAATTGAGGGTTGCTAATCCCTTACAATCATGTTTCTTCCAATTAAGTTGCAGGGCTTTAAATACTTTCAATCACAGGAGGCTGAAGAAGCAAGTGCAATGTCAGTAAGGGGAGGAGGGTGGTAATCCTAAATGAAAGTAATTTTATTAGGAGAGAAAGCAAGCAGCAAACAGAAGTTCTGAAGTGGAGAACTTCAGAAAATAAAAGATTCTGCAAAATGCTTTGACCCCCTAGGGAAGTGAAGAAATAAAATTGGGATTTTCAGCTTGATTAAAGTTTGATTTATGAGCTGCTTTTTGTTAACAGCAGTGGAACAGGAGGAGGAGAAAAAGGATTTAGCTTGTAAGGGAGAAAATTCTTTTAGAAATTGCCTTCAAGTTCATGGAGTTTAAAAAAAGTGACAAATGGAACTGTTTGTTAAGTACTCCCCTTCTAGCCTCCACTTTGTTCTCCACTCTCCCCCAATCCATAGTTAGTAATAGAATATAAATAATAATGAAGTAATCTAAAATCATAGCAGATGACTAATTTGACATTTTATTATTGTTCAAGAGTAAATAGCTTAATATTGGGGCATATATATTGTGTACAGTTTCACTTAGGTGCCACAAAAATGCATCAAAAGATCCAGAAGATCACAAACCTAATTTCTGTACATGGAGGACTTTTGCACAGAGGTTATTATATGTAGGAGATCAGGAGGTGGAAAAAAAAATTGAAGTGCTGAACCTCTGTGCAAAAAGGCGCAGTATTTCACAAATAGAATTAAGAATTGTAAAGTACAAAATAATGAAGAGTCTCTTATGTTTTTCTCCTACTTGAAAGGAGCATGGCTGAAGTTGGGGTTGGCAGGGAGCGATAGGTGGTACAGCTTTCTTTTTGCTCTATGTGTGGAAAGATTTCTCCATCCTTGTTTCATCAAGCTCTTACCCCAGTTTCACGGCTCATGATGTGAGCTGTCAGTCCACAGCAAACGGGAAAACAAATCCTCATTTGATACCGCTGTCCCTTTTTCTGCAAAATGTTAGGTAAGTGACTCCTGGACCCAGAAACTTAAGGCAGGATGCTGTTTCCACAGGTCTAGTTCTCCAAAGTGGAGTCATGGTGACATCCTATCTTAGATCCAAAGATGTATTAAAAGTTACCAATTTTTTTAGTGCACTGTAGGGGTTAAATGCTGTCATGCTTTTTAATTTATACTGAGTTCACATTGGCTCACAAATTGAAAGTTACTACTGTAGAATACCTTTTGAAGGCAAATGTAGGAGTAAAATTGCTTTTCAGTTTGAATTGACTCAGACACTGAAAATTCTGAATTGTCATCATAAAAATTCAGGCTGCCAGTGCTTTAACAACCCTTTACCTTCCATTTTTAGATGAAGCACCAAATCTGTGTAAAGTAATGACACACAGGATTTTATTTCACTTTATAAAAACATTTTAACTTATTGTTTATCAAAAGTTTTAAATGCTGTGATCCATGATAAAATAGTTTTGACCACCTTGCAATTTCATGTCATTAATTGAAAACTTTCATTAATTTCAATTTAACTTGGATTCTAAATAGACTCCCAGATTTTCATGCTAATAAGAATGAAGTTGTCACTGTGCTAGTTGATACAGTAATTTCATTTATAAACACTCAGATTGTGCATTTGTCTTTAAAACATACTCAGTAATACACAGTAGCTCTTGAAACCATCTGTCATCCATCATCAAGGCTTCTTTATTTTTAAAAATTTGCCTATTCACTAAAAGCCCAACTCTACCCAATTTGTTCATACATGCTACATCTTAGTGAAAAACGGAACAAGTGTAAATAACTGATTTTTGAGTTATTTTTATTCCCTTAAAAATATATACCAGTATATACTACATATATTTGATAAAATTCTTGAATTTAATATTATGTTGGCTGTATATCAGCAGATACTAACATCTGTCCAAAAATAAGGGTACAGACATGCATGGTATTATGCATCTGTTCAACCAGCAAACTATATTTCACTGTTCCAGCAGAACTCAGTTTGAGGTTTAAGAGTTTCCCAACTATTGGCCGAATCAAGATTTTCAACCTGGAAGTCAATTGGCTGAAGTTTGTCTGTAGTATCTGATGATGATAGGCAGTAGGATATCAATGTTGTTGGTATATCGTGATTTTAAACATCCTCTGGTTGCTGCTCTTACATATGTATACCTTCAGAATGCCCAACCCCTATGTATGGGATATGGAACCATACCAGAGGTGATAGGCACAGGTATAACAGCAGTATCTTCGTCCTTCCTTTACACCAGAGTGCAGAATCTGGTCTAACTCCCAGCTCACCTGGCAGTGGAAGTGGAGATCTGGGGGTGGCCGTGGCCCCTTTCCTTTTCCCAGCTTCAAGCACCTTCTTCTTCCCATTGGTGGGGCAGAGGAACTCTATGGACAAGGCGGATGGGAGGCTCATACAAGAATGGATAAGGGAGGAGGATACTTGAGGTACTACATCCCACTGAAATGAGACCAGAAGAGGAAAGTTGCCTCTACTGGCAACTTTGCTACAGCTACATTGTTGAAGAGGTTATAGCTCTGCAATGAGAAAGTAATTTAGTGGAAAGAGGGAGAGAGAAAAGATTTGAAACATCCAAGTAGTTCACAGATATGTTGGCATGAAATTAATATTAAATGTCTGTTAAAGACATATTATATTGGCTGAAAAATCTCAGCAAGTACTCCCATCACAAGTATAAAACCTAACTCCATCTCTGGGGGTTTTGCTTCATAAGTGTGTAGGCATCTGGATAAAATCGGACATTATAAAACAAGCATTACATACTGAATGTATTTACTCTAATAAAGGCAGGGTACCTTCTCTTCCATCAGTGCACACATAGGGTATTGGGTTGGATACAGCGACAGTAAGTACCAGCGTATGTAAAATTACAAATACCAATCTGTAAAGTCAGTGTCTGAGATCCGAAGGAACAATTTAGTGTCTTCTCTGTGTTGGAGGGTTGTCTTTGGTACAGTATATCCAATAGATGGCTTGTGCACGTAGAGATTTGTCCCTACAATCACTGTACCTTTAAGAATATCTTCCTGTCACTTGAGCGTTTCTAGGCTGTCTCTTTACCCATTAAAGAAGCTGGACTGTCACCACATTCTTGGCTGCTACTGTCAAGCTCTTGGAAGAGAAATGGGCTTAAGTATTTCTGATGAGTGCTATTCGTAATTTACCACAAAAAGCAGAAACTTCAGGGTAAAAATTCTGCCCTCTCATATCTTTTCTGGGTGCTATTTTGTTTTTAATGCACTCTTACAAGGTAGCTTTGAACTTGATTCACATAAAAGAGCCTCCAGCCGTACATCTTACAAAAAGCATGTAGACCTCATTTAATCATTCTTTTTATTCCTCTCAATTGAGTGTGATCTCTGTTCCACTCTCGCTGATGGAGCTGGCACTTTAACGTAATCCAAATTTATTCTTGATCTAATTCAGCAGAACACACTGCAGAACAGATTTCCAAAGTGGATTAATAGCCACTTACCTATTGTTTAAGGCCACCACATACAGAGGCAACAATTTCAGATTCTTCAGAATTATTTTACATCTACAACAAATGTGATTATTCTTCCTCCTGCTAATTAAGGTACCATCTAAGTTGCAGCATGTCCACTATAGGCCAGATGCAGTTTTATGTGATCGTTGTTACACCTTTTGTGTTGGAATTATTTTTTTAAGCTGCCTGCTACCATGTTGAAGTGTGTTTTTTGTTTTCCTCAAGCAGAAACTGGGATAATACTGCTTGGAACATAAACTCCTCATTAACAATGAAATTTTGCATTTTGGATCATGTAACTGTGGTTTCCAGGCCACGAAATTCTTTGGTAGTGTGAATTCCTGCACCTGTTTCCATCAGACCGGAGTGGATAGATCAACAGAAATATATTTATTGTTCAGTTTCTCAGAAATACTTTACTCAGCCTGCAGAAGCATAATGCGTTGAAATTTATAATTGTCTAGAAACTTGGGTCAGGTGGGAATTGTTACCTTTTCTCACCTACTGTTGTATGAGTAGAACTGTAGGTCAGCTGAAGTGGAATTGGATTTAAAAGCTGGGACATCTTTTCTTATTAGCTAGTACATGAAGTAGCAAATAGACGTCCATTGCATGGATTCATCTGTGTGAAATAACTTCTCAAGAAACGTTTTTGTTCACCAGTGTCCCTTTCCATTCTTCAGTAAGCAGCTTCCTAGACAGGAAATGTAAAATAAAAACATTATTAAGGCAAAGTGTATCCCAAATAAAGAAAAAAAAAAAATTATTGCCCTTTAGGTGGTATTTCTTGGTGTGCTTTTTATTGGGAAGGGCAATTTTTATTATTTTTGAAATCACTCAAAAAAAAAAAAAATCATGAAAGGGCTCCCTACCAAACTTTAGCCATGCAATAATTCCTGGTTCAGTTATCCTAACATGTGCCTTCCCGAAGTTTTGAAATGGTAAGTATAATAAGTATCTTTATCTTACCAGGATACACTGCACAAGCTGGCTGTCAAAGCAAGCTCTACTACAAACCTGGAATACTCTGGCCATCAGCATTTGAGTTGGTACATGCAGAAGAGAATCACAAATGGTCACAAAGTTCATAAATTAGCAGCAGGGCTGCTGTCACAATTTTGCCATGGCTATGACATGTCATTTCCTCACTGTGATTAACTGTGCTTTACCAGAAACCCATTTTTCAGTAGAACAAAATGGGAAAATTAAGTTTCCTTTATATTTCGCTTAGTTCATTGTGACTGAAGACTTCAGTCCGTCTGATCCAAATTGGTTAAATGTTAAAGCAATTTGGCCTCTTTTCAGCTCCAGTTTCTACTTTCAGAACCTGAAGACCGTGAACTCTGTCTTACTAAAGGGTAAACTCAATTTTATTTTCTGTTATGTGAGCTAATTTGTGAGGGGTTCTCATAATGTCATGTCTTCAAGGAGATTGCAGTGAGTGTCTTAAAGTTCAGGCCTAACATGTGAATTTACTGTTCGTGTTATAGTATTAATTAGAACTAACTTAGATCTTTTCAAAATGTCCAAACTCTGCAAGTCTGAAAGTGGAAAGTCTCATCTACAAGTGATCTGAGACCTTAGACAAATTCCATCAGAGGTGTATTTAGAGTAGAAATTGGGATTCCTCTGTTGAATCACTAGCTGTTCCATTGATTCATTATTCTTCACTTAGCCTTCAATTCTTTCTTCATTAGTGGTTGTCATATTGCTTACATTTTCATAGGGGCATGGCAGCTAATTATTATATTTGGCAGATTCTGACACAGCAGAATGTATTTTAATATATAATAAGGTATTATGATTTGAATGAAAGCAGCTCATATGTTCACCAGTATTTTCGTTGTGTAGTCTTGCATCTAGTCTTAGCAGCAAGTCCTTCAAAGATAATCAGGCTGACCAAATACAACACAAGTAACCTCAAACCAGATCCCAAGGTACAGTTCCTTTTGATGATAATAAGACAATCATTAATACGTAAAGAAACTGTGTGGTACTGGCTATCAGAATGATTAATTCTGTTTAACCCAACTCTAAAGAAAAGGGAATGCATACAGCTCACTGAGGTTTGTTGCAGTATTACTTAAACAGTTTAGATGTGGCTTCACTTGTGCTATTAATTATGGTCAGCTTTGATTCTCTGTGTTTTAAGTTGTGCGGTTCCTGTGCTGGGTTAATTCCCACAAAGGGTTTTGGTTTGGTGTTGGTTGGTTGGTTGGTTGCTGTTTTTTTTTAATTTGCTAATGTCTCCATTCTCTGGACATCCATCAAATTATATTTTCAAAGATAACCTGTTCATCTTGTGGACCATAATTATCTCTTAACTTCGTTAGCTGTGAACCATCCATCAGGATATGTTTTTCCTCAGTAACAGATTAATGTTATTTTGAACCATGTCTTACTCATTTTTTGCCAAACGTGGTTCAAGGTTGCCTTAATATATTCTTGGTATCCAAATGTTGTTACTCTAGGGTGTCTGAATTTCTCAGGGTCATTGAAGATTCAAGTAACATAATAGCAAAAGAATAGGTATGTGTGTGCGTGTGTCTGTGTGTGATACTTTTCAAATAACTTGTTACTAACATCTTAACATCTCCTGTTGATGGTAGTTCTCAAAGATGTGTTCTTAAAATAATTTGATTCTCTTCAGTACATGAAGGCTTGATTTTTATTTTTTCTTTTAATTAAGATTCCAAGAAACATAGAGCAAGTAAAATGCTGAAGAGACATACTCTATTTTGGCCAAATGGAAGGATTGAAGAGAGTTTTCAAGATAATGAACACAGATGGGTTTGTTGTTATCCCTCACATGAGGAAAAAAACAGACAGGCATTTTATGTTTTTCTATGGCTAGTTCATGTTAGATACATCTGAGTCAGCATTTCCAATACCGATTTCAATTTAGTCCATGGCTGTGAGTGCTACACTAACAAGAGAGCACAGCTGTGATTCCCTGCAGTGCAGCAATGATCACGATTCACTGCAGTTGCTGGTTAATGCAGTTGCTGGTTAATGCAGTAACCATCCCTTTGACATGCCAGGTGAATCGCCTGTAACTCTTTATGATGCATGCTATCTGGTTTGTTTGCTCACAGTTCACTGTATCAGTACTTCAGGCTATTTTTTGTGTGACTGAACAGCAAACAGGATGTTTTATCGTGGCTGCTGTACCCTCCCCAGCTGAGCACCCTGGGCGGAGGAGTTTGCCAGGGCATGGCAGAGGTAGTTGGTAACGGCTCAGGCGAGACAGGTTCATCTCAAACCTCTAACCGCTTGGGACCCACCACGTACTTATGTATTACTGATTATATATTTTGATGAATGGCAGTTGTCATGCACATGATAGCAGAAACATTAATTAGATTCTTGATCATATTCATTACTCTGGCACTGCTATAATATAATACTATTACCTTAGTTATTGCTTCTTTAATTGCCACTGGCTTACAGGTGAATGCACAGTAGATTTACTGTTGAAGTATCACACGTACACATTTGCAAGCAGCCATCGGTGTTTACATGAGCTGAGTTGAACAAGCAAACCTGTAACACATGCAAAATAATTTTAAAACAGTTCAAACAAAAAAAGATGAGTTTAAGGGGCTCTTCTGTTTTCTGAAATCACTAATTACAGTGGTATTTAAATACATAGAGGTTTTGCACTTTCAGATATTTCAGATGCGATTTTACCAGCCATTTGAAAGTTAATTCTGTACCTTTCCAGCTACTTCTTTAGGTAATCTATATATTCCTACCATGAAGGTATTCTTTATTTTTTCAGTTCATTTCTAGCTAAATATTGTATGACAGCAGCTTGCATTGAAAACAAAAGTGTGCAAAACTGAGGAGAAAGAGAATAGAAAGCTACTCCTACTCTATTTGTTCAAATTTTGAGAATAAAGAACTACCCTTAATCAAATGGGTATCCTTTGGCTAGCATAACAGCAAGGCATTGGCTACAACTTCTCATCAGAGCTTTGTAAATGAAAGTCAGCTCAGTGAAGTAAACTGCATCATCTGGGAGTTTATAAAGGGAATATATGGGCAAGGGATTCTTCTTCAGGACTTCAGCTGTTCAGGTACTGTTGAGTCCTTTGGAATACAGATCTAAACATATAAATGCTTGGAAACTCTTAACTTTTGTTAAAATGAACTAAAATGTTGTTCAAGGGTAAGCTAAACTTCCCCCCCCCCGATATTTCTGGACGACCAGAATACAGTAACAAAATAAGATCTGTAATAGTGACCATTAGGAAAGCACAAATCAAATGGTTAAGCTGTTTTTCCATTGTTTACAAGTCTCTGGCCTTCTTTTTTATTATCTGAATAATACCTCTGCAATCCTATAACCCAGAAACAAATCCCTGCCCATGGTAAGAAAGCTGAGGAAATCTCATTCTTCTGAACATTTTAAAATTAGTTTGGATAGAGGAAAAAAGGCAATTCAGGCAAAACAAGAATAGTTCTGAATATAACTTGTTGCTATATACTTTCTCTCACCTGTCTTAAACTAGAAGTACATGTTTTTAAAAATGAGCTTATATTCATTACAGAATCTTCTAAAGTATACTCTTTTTGTGGCTAAGACAGTTTCAAAAGGATGGGAGATAAGTCTGAAAAGTTAGTACTGAGAGATGTTTTAGCACCTTAGACCCTGTTTTTTCCCAGCTACCTCGGGTATGTGGTTGTGGACAGCCAGGGATCAGAGTAGATCTACTTCCCTCTGCACTTTGGCCTTGTGTTCCTTCTCCTATTCTTCTGTTTAATCTGATTGCCAGTTGGTTGGTTTGTTTTCAAGCAATTCTTTTATTTTTAAGTACCTGTTCTACTTAAATCTACCTCTTTTTAATCTACTTTTAGCATTCGCAGTCCAATTTATTTTGTATTAAGCGACCTGAAAGCCTCACTTGTGCCCATAAATAACATAAATTAAAACCGAATCCAAGCTTTAAGTCTGCTTCCTGACAGTTATTCACTAACATTGAAGGTAATGTAATTAATTACTCAGTTTCTTAAGAGAATTGTAATTCTGGATATCTTGATACAGCTCAAATGGAAAAGCAATATTTGATTTTCTGTTGTTGCTGTTGCTGATTTCTATATAAAAAATGCCATACTACAATTACTTATACTATTAAGCCATGGCTAAAGGGTGATTGCAGATCTGTGGATTTACAGATAGCAATACTTTCATCACTCAGTTGTGTGTTTTATGAGCATAGGATTTCTACATTGTGATAGTTGCTATGGTATCCCCGTGTGTACCAGAAAGATTGTAGGGAAAGTGTGATTTATATCAACAACAAACAAAAAAGTGATCAGAGGTGACTGATAAATTTTAGTTGTGTTCCTTAAAAATAAAAACCTCTTTCTTTTGGTTTAAATCTAAACTTCTGATTCCCCCCAAGGATAATGCTAATGTGGATATATGCTAATAATTTGGGAATGGGTCCTGAGGTGGTACTGTTCAATTCAGCCTGCTTTTCTTTCTGTTACCTGGCTCCAGAATGCTTCCCCCTGGTCTTTGAATCTATACCAAATGCCACAGTGACTGAAAGTGAAATATAACTGCATGAAGGGGAGATGCAGACTTGCTAACACCTATGGTAAGACGTACAGAAAAATACTTGTTTTATTGGAGTAGCCACTGGCCCAGTATTTACACATTACACTATTTTATTTCCATCACATCCCTCTGCCTGAACTATCAGTAATTTGGTAAAAAATTGGCACATTTGGTTCCTTGAAGTAAGGCCAGGGAGAGGTGGCACAACATCTTCAGCAGTAGCCCTTTCCACCGGCTGAAGAGTCGCAGCAGTGAGAGCTCTGAGCTCTGGGCTGTTCTCTGCTGGACGAAGCGTGGCTGGGCCAGCCGGGCACGTGGCAACCAGGAGAGACCGAACCTAGGTGCGTGGCACTGCACAGGGAAGTGACAGAGCCAGAGGGAAGGGAGAGCTATGTCCCTGTATTAAACATGAGCTTTTCCTCTTTTAAGTTCAAATTCTGTCTTCCTTCCAATTAGGAGAGGTGACCACTTAATTCCACCTAATTAGACGGGTTTTTAGATCTATTCTCCATTAGGGGTACTGTGCGTGCAAGATGAGAATCTTACCTTTGCCATGAACTGTAATGGATCAATCATTTATATTGCATAGTTTAATTACTTCAGTTCAACATTATTTACTTTTGACTTCTAATTGACTTTATGAATGCCATTATTTGTATTGTATGACTCCTTAAGGAGGAAGGAGAAACTGATAATACTGTGATTTTTTTTCAGTAAAAATAACAAAATATCTACAGGAAACATTGTTCAAATAGAGTATTATGCGGGTAAATTTTTTTCTAAGAAATTATAATTTGGAGAACTTAAGCATTTTTTTATTGTAGGCCAAAGGCTTTTGTACTCACAATTTTGTAATTTCTCTGAATTGCTGATTGTCAGTTCCATTTAGTAGTTTCCTCCTCTTATTTTCATGATACTTGATCAGGATCTCAGCTTTCTGAGAATCTAGAGAGACTTGCATTTTGAAAGGAAGGTTTTATCTGTGTGGATTGAAAGAAAAAGCTTCAAAACATGAATCCTGAAGATGCAAAAATCATAAAGGTATGGGTGATTGCAGGTCTATAAATTGTTCTCTAAATGTGAAATTTTGCTTGATCTTTGAATTTAATTTTCTGAACATCATCTAGTTGCTTAGGTTTAAGAGACGTGACAATTCTTGTATGTCACTGGATGCACTTTCCGCAAAAACAGAGAGAAGGGTAGATCTCAGCCTCTTCTGCTAGCCCTACATATTTTCTCTAAGGACCTTGAGATACGGGTTGCTAATTCAGTGTAGTATAACCCTGACCAGATGAGAACTGAGGGAGTACATACAGTTTTTCTTTCACTTCCTTGTGCCTTATTGCCCATAAGGGGACCCAAGGTTTGTCTGGTAGATGGCTTTTAAACTAATTGCACAAAAAGTGTTTAAGTTCTGTATAGTATGCCCATATCTGCCAGCTGGGCGAGGAAACCTGACTTTTTGTAACAGCCATTACAATATTCATCTCTGTAGTTGACTATACAAATAACATAAAATAGTGTTTTAATTATTCTTGCTGTGGTTTGATTGTCTTTTACATGGGATTTTGTTTGCCTTCTGGATACCTACATGTTTTTCAGTGGAATGGTGAAACATGAAGCCTCTGACCATAGCTAAAGTATTCCCTATATATTTTGCAAAATAGTTTATAGTTTCTGGATACGTGGCATTCTAGTGAAGCAAAGTTTATTATTTTGTCTCTAATAAATACTTTATTAATCTGTCAATAATGAATGAATTATGCATATCCTTTTCTTTCTTTAACTTTCTATCATTAGTTGTAAAGTGGAATGTTTTTTTATTTTTATTCGGTTTCTTTCCTGCCTGGAACCATTTTCTCCTTCGCTTTAACATTTAGCCAATTGATGCAGTCACCATCTCCTACCTTGAAGAGCAAGAGTCTTTTACTTAAAATAGAAGAAATATTTATTGGCACAGAGCTTTGTTTCATATAGAGAATGTTTTGTTGAGAGAGTAATAGGGTTTTTTTGTCCCTGCTTACCAAATGAGCTTATCAAGTCCTTTTACAGAATCCTTAATATTGTTATTTTCCTTCCCTGAAGTGAATAAATGCTACAGACAAGTGTGGAGGAGAACTGCTTCCTAAGTTGCCTCTTTTTCTTGGAATCAAAAAAAAAAAAAAAAAGTCTTTCAAAAATTGTGAGTGATAACTCTGTTTTCAGAAAAAAATACTCTATAATGTTGAGTCCTGTGAACAAGATGATCACCGTGCCTGCAAACTATTTTGGTTTGAAGGCAGGCAAGTCTCCTTGGCCCTTTAAAGAAGAAGTCAGCTTACAGCAACAGCTAATAATGCAACAGAGTTATAGGTCAAATTTGTTGGTCTGTAGAAGGAGAAAATATTTTAAAGGCTGATGTGCTGATGGTCTGTCAATATTAGGACTAAAGTGGGAATCAGGTAGACAAAATCTAGTGGGCATTTGTCTAATTAGAAGTGACCTTTATTAAAGCAGAGCTGTCTGAATTAAATTAGTTATTGCTCATCTGGTACTGGCTTTCTTTATGTCTGAGGATTTGGAATATCTCATCTAGGATGCTAATTCTATCCTTCTATCTTTTCCTCTGAGACACTTTTCATTTAATAATGACTTCATTGTTTTTAAGTTTAGGACAGAGCCCTCTTTTTTCAGGTTATCTTTTAATTTCTGCACTGAAATACTTAAATACTACTTTCAGAGAGAAAGCAGTAGGAGATGTGGATACTTCAAGTAAAATCAGATCTTTTGCCTTCAAACAGAAGAGTAAAGTACTCTGCTTGAGTAGCAAGGTAGCATCTGAAAATTGAACTTCTCTACTTCAAAAGATTTAAGGTAGTATCAGGCATTTAGTATCCTCCTATTCTAAACCTAAACCATTTCGGGAATTCTACGCTGCCACTGGTTTTGGTTTCTTCAAGTGAGCGCAAGTGCTACCCTACAGCCTGAACAAGAAGCAAAGTCATGGTCAGAAAAAGAGAATGAAAATGTAGCCCATGCTCAGGTTCCCAAAAGGCTCGCTTTCACCATCGCTAGCCATTTGGCTAGCTGTTCACCATGTTAATCAGCATGTGCTTGCTGATTTCAGTGACATCTGGTGTGGCATTCTGGTTATTTTGGATCACACAGGAGATGTGTAGTTCTCCATAGGATCCGCATGGGCAGCCGTTTAGAGCTCAGGGAATGCCAGCTTCAGCTGCATCAGAGATTTTGGCAATGCACACTGTAGCCGTGCTCTGGGAGCCATTCTGTTGTGGTTAGTGTTTCATGTGCAAAGCAACTTCCTTCGTTCTCACTCTTTGGGTTAGTAATTTCTCCTTGTTTTAATCAAGGTGGTTCTATCTGAGTTTGCCTTGAGTTGCCAACCCAAAGTTTTAACAGTTTTAGGCTCAGCTTTGAAGAAACTTGAGGAAATGCAAAGTTACTTTTGTTCCCATGAGCTCAAGCTGCTAAGATGCCTTGATAAACTGGTAAGGAAATGAATGTACAAGGGTAGAAAGGATTACAGATAGAGATAGAAGGATTAGGCTGTGAACTAGCAGGAAGACTTGCTGTAAAAATGTTGCTTCGGGCTTTTGTTTATTATTTGGAGAAATTCTATTTAAATGCAGATTAGATTTTCTACCTAGAAGTACAACTTATTCTTTGTTTAGGAGCTCTACAGAGAAGAATGAATACAGAGTGATTTGGTTTTCATTTCTTCACGAACTTTGACGATCACGTTGCTTATCCTGTTATCTGGATTAGGTATGCAAGCTGTGGATATAGGAGTTTCAACCGTTTGTGTAGAGACCCTAGTTTAATTAATCAGTGTAAGATTACCAAATTGCCTTGGGATGAAAAACTCTGTTTGAGAAGTTGTAATTGGCTACTGACTAAACAGAAAGGCCTAGCTCCACACGGGGTATTTAGGGAGGGAGGGAGGCAGGGCAAAGAAAGGGAAAGCTGAAGAAACGAGCAATAAAATTGAAAAATACTGAATCTCTGAATCTTTTCTGAACTGAAAACTTTTCATTCTGTATACAACGTAACTTTTTCATATTGCTGCACGTTCTATAATGAATCACTTCTTAAAATGCCATTTCATCTTCCTTAGAAACAAAAAAAGAAATTAAAACAATTCTTTATCAATTCCGCTGCGCTTATGAAAGTTAGCCTGAAAAATCCTCACTTTAAATAGACTCACGAATGCTCAAAAAATTTTCTCTTGCATATTGCAGGCTTACTTACCATAACAATAGCTTAAATGTAGCCAAGGGAAACATCCCAATCAATCCCCATGGATTTATTTTTATTCCTTTATCCATTCCTCTTGCATCTTGTCACCAGCATCTCCAGCGATGCTTGCTGATCTGCTCAAAATTGTGATAACATGATGTACATACCTAAAACAACTTTTAGTTAATCATCTCAGCTGTCTGTACTGAAAAAAACACACCACCATGCCAAATTCAAAACACCAATTTCAAGGGATTTCTTTTCGTTTCACCTACTACTTCTTTCCCAACATAATTTTTGAGTTATTCACCATGTTTTATGACAGAAGTTCCACACAATGATTGGCATGAACTGTCACTGGGATTCATGTACAGAAGCACTTGAATTCAAATACGTTTCAGGATCTGAGATTTTGACCCACTTTTAGAAAAGTATAAGAGCAGTTTGAATTCTTTGGATATAAAGATTACTTCTGTTGGTTTTTGTCTAAGATACGAGAAGAAGGTTACATTAGGCTGACTGGAAATCAAGTGTGTTCTCTAAGATCTACTTCACTAGCCATTTAGCATGATCAGTAGTTTTGTGTCAATCACGTAGCATGGAAATAACATGCTAATGGAATAGACTTAACGTGGTGGTATGGTAATTATGCACTATTTAGCAAGGTAATATTTCAGTATTATCATATTCATAAAGGCTTGTCAGTTGAGAACATAATGAAGATTTCTCAGTGTATTACCTAGCTTTCTTATGAAGTGGAAGAAATAAAAAGATCAAACCTTTGCTTAAAGGAGGTTCATGAAACCTTTTACCTCATACTAGATATGTTTTAGGTGCCTTGTGGTTTTTTTGTTCCTCTCTTTATTTCTTTTTGATGAACAAGCTAAAGCAGTAACTGATGTAAAGGAAACTGATTCTTCACAAGATGAATGATTTACAGAAAGTAACATGTTCTTAAGAGCTCACACAATCCCATTCAAGGTTTCAGGGCCATTTAAAAATACTAATTTAAGCAATGCTTTACTGTGCCTCCTTTTGAGCAAGCCAAATGTTTCCCTTTATCCATTTTTGGTAATATGATGAGCTGTGTAAACAGTAAGTCAGAAAAAACTGGATCTCTGAATGAACAATGCATGACTGGTGAGTGACAGAAAATGGTATTTCTTTCAGAGAAGAAAGTAATGAATCACATGGTTAGCAGTATATGAACATGCCAAATGTCATACAGGGTCAATGGACAGACTGAAAGGCAGTTGTTAGAACAGCTTATTTTTCCTTTAATGTATCATTTCACTGTTGCTTGTACTCTTAGGCTACATCAGACATTTATATTCTGTTTCAGGAGTTTCTTCTAACAGTCTATTATTTGAATGGAATACAGCAACTATTAGCTTTAATTTGAATATATACTTGAAACTGTGTGCTCCTGGCAATATTTTTTTTTTTTTTAGTACTTATTTTCTCTTTTTGGAATGTCTACATGTGTGCATAGTTGTGCAGTCTAGTTGCTAGGACCAGCAAATGTTATGAGCCCCAGCTTTAGCTGTGTTTAAGTTATGAGGATTTTGTAAGTTTGTTTTTTTTTGCTGGAGGAAGAGAGAAACTTACATTCTGGATGCTCACTGTGAACCTGTGGAACTTCTGAAGCCCAACTATCTAAAAATCTTTGGACAAATGGCCTTTCTAGTGGGTACTTAAGGCTCAAATTAGAAAATAGTTTTCTGAACAGACCACTTGTGTGGCCAGTGAATTATCAGTTGTGAAGATGAAACCTTGTAATGAAAAGTCCGGCATTAAAACCTGATAGACCAGAACTCTTTTAGAGTACATCTTGTTTTCCCCAATTTGGTTTTTTCTTTCATGAAAGGAAATATCTACTATTTCTCTTCTTTTGATTACAAGAATATGACTGTTCAGTTCAGAACTTTCATTCTTCAATTTGACACAAGTATAGGGGCCAGATGTGGAGCTCTTTTGTTATGTGCTAAGAGTTAAGATACCCCTTCTTCTCCTCCTCCTTTGTAGCTGTCTCAGGCCCATTAACACACTGTTACATAATTCTGTTGATATAATTTATACTAACGTGAAATGGCAGGTTTTTTTATATGCTGCTTAGTTCCTCTGTATCTGCAACATAGTCTTTGTAGCAAAAAGGGGTGCAAGCTTATTCAAGCAAATTCGAATGTTGTATTAGAGTAACATGGATGTCACTTAAATGCTTCTGTGCAGTTACGGAAGAGCTGCACAGTTGCTGCCCTGAGTCCCCCGTTGCTGTAGCCGTAATGGGAGTTATGCCTGAGCTGACTTGGGGATAACTAATTGAGCTGAGCATATTGTGTTGACTGCATAATAGACCTCTGTGTTACTGTACGTAGCTGTACATAGCCCTTCTGAATTAATTCTTAACTTTCTGCCATCTGTATGATAACAATTTGTAAGATTTACTTTTCCACGGATGATGATTGTATTGGAACTAGAAAGGGAGAGCAGACTTCCTGCTATCAAAAGTATTCTATGCTTTCTTCTACATATGTCTCCTTTCTTTCTCTTCATTATCCGTCTTTGTATTTTCCTTGTTCCCTGAGGAAATAAGTATTTAACTTCACTACATAGAAACTGTAGCCTGTCTATATTGGTTAGGAAGGAAAGGTTACAACCCATGTCAGAAATATACAGGAAAAAAAAAACCACTTAAAAATGAAATACTCATCAGTTAGAGATAACAACACGGTAGTACTGAGAAATACTGAGCTATGTGTCTTTTTTTAATTACACATGGCCAAATCTACTTTTAATTTACATACAAAACCATGAAGATTTTACAATGGGAATAGTTGTAACTATAGTCCAATCTATTTTACAAAAGAAATGAAATTTAATTCTGATTAGTACTTTGAGGAATTTGTAAAAATTTGTTTACCATGTACAATTTTATGAAATTTTTAAAATTTACTAAATTAGAGTTAATCATGAATTTTAAGATATGTCTTTTGGGAAGATTTGATACCATATCAAATCATCAAAGCACATCTAATCCTGGGATTTTTACTGATTTATTAAGATAATAAGCTCTTCATCACAGGAGGACTATTTAAAGCATATACATGGTTTTCTGATGTTGTACTTGGTTAGATTTACTAATGTTAGTGAAAGATAAACCATTAATGTATCTATTTTTTGTTGTAAATTTCAAAATGTACAACACAGCTCTTTGGTGGAAAGAGAACACTGAATTTTTGCTGATATGTTGTGCCTTTCAGGTTTCTTTGGGTGCCAAGGGCATCATTGACTACTCCAACAGATAACGCTTTGAAAGCTCGGTATAATATCCTCAAGTGTGCAGAAATCTGGTTTAAGCTATCTCAGGTTGGGCACCCAGAAATAATGAAGATGGCATAATTTTGCTTAATTTCTTTATGCCTCAGTTTCCCAAGTGTAAATGGCCTCAATAAAGCAAATAATGCAAGTGGGATATTATTCATGCTCAGGAAGCTTTCATTTGTGCTGTGAAAACAACAAAAAAACTACACAAGGAAAGGAATAAACCTGCATTCAACACACAGCTTTGAAAGTATTAATTAAAAAGGCGTATGGCCACATGCTGATTAGAGTAGATAAAGAGAAGTATTGAATAACTACTTACTCTCTGAATTGGGCCCAAGGGTCCTATGAAAAAAATAGTATATGATAATTTAATTAAAGTTTGCATCAAAACACATTTACACAAGGGAGCTGAATTAATATTGCAGAATTTGCACTTCCTAACTTTGCAGTGCTTCGCTGGGAAATGTTGACTCTGTTTTAATACACTACTTCTTCAGTGTGACATAATGGACTGATCAGACAGTTGGCATATTCACCTCACTGAATTTCTTCGATTCAAAGCATTAATATAATGAAGTGAGTACAGGTCTTGAATTGGAAAGACTAAATGATCGCAGTGCACTTGGAAGAACAATTCTATTGGGTTCTGGAACATGATAGAAGGAAGGGGGGAAAAGGAGCTAGGATGTATGTTCTGAGTGAGTCAGCCAGGTAAGCCTACATATTTGCACATATTTAAGCACTTATATTTCTGATTATTTATGTTTATATTCATATTTAAGATCCTCTGTGAAATATCTAGGCAGAGCCCGGTGGGTTCTGCATTTCTTGGGCAGGTCTGGATTACTCACTGTTGGGTTTTTTTCCTTCCCCTTCCTGGGGAAAATTTAGTTACTCAAGTCTTGAAGCTACATAATTACTCAGTGTAACAAGACAAGGAGCTGAGAAATGGCTCTGGTATGTACAGAATTACAATATGAGTATATGAAGTGATGGATAAATGGAGTAACAGTCCCCTGGGGAAGTGGCCATGTCCAATACACAGCAGTTTTAAGTATATGGGGAATTTTCCCTGTGCTGCAGCTGGGGATAAAACTGGGTGAAACAATAACAGCTAGAATACTGACTATAATGTGGTGATTAATCAACTGTTTCCAGGCTTTAAAATAAATCTTCACAACTACAGTTACAGTGATACCACATTCATGACAGTATCACAGTGCTTTCCAATTCTACTGTAGAAAGGGCTTAAAATGGCAAAAAATGTTGA
>VXAK01000916.1:57135-127168 GCA_013399435.1 Arenaria interpres
CTAGCATCTGAAACATGTTATAAATGCTGTTATATCCAGCTTTTCCTGGAATTCAGATAATTTATGTAGATATGTAGAAAGTGTACATAGAGTAGTAGATTACCCAAAATCTATTAATTACTGTTATAGAAGGGATAATTACAACAAATTGTAAATAAAATAAATTAGCATTACATTATGCAGCATTACTGTGAAGCCCTTCACTGCATGGGTCTGTTGATTAACAGCTTGTGACCCTCTGAAAATCAGTACCATTTCTGTACAGCTTTGAATGTCACTGTCACTCCTTGTCTGTGTGTGATGGTGCCCCTCCGCATCTCTAGGCTCTGTCGTATGCAAATGATGAGCAGAGCCTTAATGATTACTTCTGCCTCCAGGCAGCAGAGAGGGTGAGAGAAAGGACCTGTGAGTGTGAAAATAAAAAAGACTCAGTGGCAGGAACCTACATATTTGGGGAGTTAGGCTCTGGGGTTTGTTTGTTTGTTTGTTTTCCCCTTAAGACTTTAATGTCCTTTTCTGCAGAAGTTCTGCAGTCATTACAATTTCATCTCCCAGCATTCAAACAGCCCAGTTGGTGGGAGGCTTTTTCCCAGCCATGATAAATTATTCTCTGTTAGAATCCAAATCTGCCTTTTCAAGTCTGATCATTTTTGATGAATTTATTCTGTTAACATGAGCTTGAATAGAAGCAATAGATGATAATAAATTAACTTTGAGCATATTAATGACATCTGTAGGAGACTATGGATGAATTAACGAATAAATAGATGAAATAGGTTCAATAACAGGCTGGTGAACACTTAGTCAGCAATTGACTGGTAGCTTTTCATTTAGGTCCTTTTATATCCTATGGTTAATTAAAAACCATAGAAGATTTTAAAGCAACTTTTTGGAATACAGACTAAGCATGAGCTCCTGCAATCCATACTTGCTGTAGCAAAAATGATTGTCAAATGTACTCTACTGAAAACTAAGAAACATCAGCTTCAGAAATCCAGGTTTGTACCTTCTTAAAGGAGATCTTTGTGCCAAACACGAAGAGAGCTTTCTATGTGCATCCGCCAGAGCAGCACTTACCCCAGACTTAAAATATCTTTTTCGTAAAGCTTATGAAGAAATAAACATAAATTATGCGCTTTTTTGTATCTGCTCTTATAAAGTAGAGATTAGGGTAGTATATGAGCTATGAGATTCCATTCCTAACAAGAACTGTTGTGATTTCATCTTATTTAGTTAACTTTAGTGTATGCCTGCTATGTCCAGGATTTCCAAACTGGTTTGAAACTTAGACTTTCAAAAGAGCTGGATGCTAAGCTTCAGTGATTTTATAAGAACTGAGTGTTTCTTAAATCTGTTTCTAAGGGATCTTCTGTCATATGTAATAGAGAAATGGCTGATTGAGGCTTATACTAAAGAAAGTGATAAGTTCCTTGATAAATCTGAATGCTAGTATTTAACCTCATTTAATAATAAATGTTAGGCTTTTGTTAGCCTAGATATGCTCATGCCAAAGCTTATCAAACAGAAGTGAACATTACTTTTTTGCAAAGACAGTTATGGTCAATTAAATTTTTAAAAACACAAATTATTGTTTTATGCTAGAACATGTTATTCAAATAGGGCTGAGTCAAAATATAACACCTACTCTGAAATTTGGAGCTTGGCAAATGTATCTCTCTTCAGAATCCTCAATATAGGCACACATAGGCAGTGTCTGGTTATAAGAAGATGTTTATATTTTTAAGTTTATAAAAGCATACTTGAAAGATCAATCAAATTTGTGTTCCTATTTTAATACATTTCTTTCTTTGAAGCAATGGAATTAAATTTCCTGAACAATTGCATACCTCATGAAGTTTATACTCCCGCAGTTTTGTATTTGTTGTGCTCAAAATAATTTGTTAAAATAGATTAATAATAATAAATTAACTATCATGTTTTCAAGCATCATCATAATCCTCATGGTTGCAGTCACAGAACTTGTCCTGACAGCTATTGATATGGGCTGGAATGATTACTGTCAGAGGTTGCTCATTCCTGTTCTCTTGGCTGATATTACTGACCCTAAAATCTTCCAGAATAATCACAGCAATGACTGTTCCCTACCGCTGTCTTTCTAAAACAATATATGCTATGAGAAATCCTGTTCTATAAAGAATTGTGTCAAACGTTGATCTGGCCTAAATTATTCCCATCATGTGTTGATTGTCCAGGTGCTGAGAGAATAATCTGGTTTAGAGAAGGAAACCACAAATTTACTAATACTGCTAGCTAAATTTAGAATATTTTTATATTTTAATTGAAAATTACTTAGGAGAACAGAAGAAAATATTGAAGAAAATCTGAAAGTCACTGTTGGAGGGTGTACAAGGGAAACAAGTGAGAAGTAAAACTAAATAGCATATTTTCTGAGAGGTAACTTCTTTTCTTCCAGCAAAGGAAACCAGAAAAGTTCGTAATATATATGTATTCCTATCCTTTCAGCAAAACTCCTTCTTGCCAAAACCTTCTAAATAGTTGCAAAAGGCTTAGTGGAATTGATAGAAGAAACTTATAATCAAACAGCAAAACTTCAGTGCAGAAACTGGTCACAAATGAATGATGATAACAAAGAGATGATAACTGTGAAAGTATTGCTTCATCAGAACGATGCCAACATTTTGGAAGGTGCTAGCAATGGCTATAAAGGCCCAATTAGGAAGTTGTAGCCATCACAGTTTTGAACTCACAGGTAAATGATGGAAACTCAAGTCAGTCATCCTTTTTCTTTCAAATGTCTATTCTGAATGAGGCTCTGAGCTACTGTGCAAAGATTGCTCCAAATCACTCAGAGCCACACTTCTATGCCTGACTGGAGCACAATGAAGTTTGGATTATGCTGTTTTAAATTATCACCCATTTGAAGTAATTTTCTTTATAAAACAAGATTAAAATGACTGTAATTCAAAACATTTTACCTCAAATTGATGTGAAAATTGTAGTGTTCATATTATTTCCATTTTTCAATTTGACAAAACATTTCACTCCATGTATATGCTTTTCTGTGTTGTCACTATCTTAAGAGTGAAAATATGCATTTTACTCTGTGCACTTTATTCTTTCCTGATGTGTCTTATTTCTTAACACTACTTATTTAACTTTTATAAATCGTGTCTTTATATAGTCTATTGTGGTACCTGGGGAAAATATAAACAGATTCAGGAGGTTTGCTTACCTCCTTTCTACCCCACACAGAAACAGTTTATAACTTCATACTGTTCAATTTGTTCTCTGGTCTTTCTGCACACCTGATGGTTAGATAATTGCTGCTGATAAAGCAAAGCAAAGAAGAATTTGAAGTTCTAGTTCGATAGAGTTGAAACTCAGATTATGGTGACTTTTATTTACATGAAACTTCCTTTCATTTGTTTTCATAGTAATACCGTAGTTGAAATTTCCCTCCATATTTTTTCCACAAGGTTTCATGACTCCTGAAGAAATCATTTAGAGAAAGAATAGTCTTTTCTGTTCCTCAGAAGTTTATTTCATGGACAGGCTGTTACATCAGTTGGGTTTTTTTTAAATCCAGTAAATTCTGAGTTACTTGAATTCCCTATGATTAAGGGTATGTGTTTCATCTAATATAGTGCTTCTTACAGACTTCTTGTAGTAGCAAAGTACAGAACAGTACTGAAAAGCACTGGAAAGGCAAGTGACTTGCAGAAGTCCACGGCTAAATTAGTACTGCTGAGAATTACAACTGTAAAGTTCCTGGCCTAAAAATACCAATATGCAAATGTACTTTTATTTAAGTTATACTGTATTCAACCGTAAATGCAACAGAATGCCAAAGCCTGTCATTTAATGTAATAGCAATACATACACCAGCTATCAGACCCTTAAACTCTGGGAAGAAGCTGCATTGTGTGCTAAATCTGCATAGGATAATTCATTCCTTACTGGGGGGTATGATTTCATGAGCTGAAGGCTTTAACTAGTACATATGTATAGGATAGATTTAAAGTGATTATGGAAATGTCACCGCAGGACAATACATTATTAGTAGTCCCTCATATGTTGTATGCTGTCCCCTTATGTTTGCTGATAATTAAAAAGCAGATTGGGATGTCATGGTAAGAATGAGTGCAAAGTGTCCCTTTTATCATTTGCAATAAATATGAAATAGTGGTCTTTCTGTATCCTTCAGTGATTGTTCTATTTGCGTTGGTGACAAATGACATCTTTCTCCTTGTAATGTGCCTGCAGGGTTAAATGACTTTATTATTATTAATGAGTCATTGCTCCAGCTGCCCAGAAATAGAGGGAGTAGGAAACATAAGAGGTTTAGACCTAAGTAATTACAAATGTAATTATTACCTTTCAAATTTCATTTTTACAGCAATCACAAAGTAGTTAATCAAACGTGGCGCTTTCCATGTATTCACACTTTTTGGGGTCTTTGTCAAAGGGATGAGTAGCTATGTGGTTCCGCTGAGGGTAGTCTGTGGCAGATTGACAAAGTGGTAGTGACAGAAAACTGCTGTGAAAAATTGCTTAGAAAATGTTGTCTAATCATCAAGGAGTCTGTGGTTCACAGGGTTTTCCAAGAGAAAAACCCACCTGAGCTGCAGCCATATGGAGGAGAGTGTCTTGGGGAGGACAAAAGCTGCAGGAGGGGAATCCTTTTGTCCTGTGGAGACATGAAATGTCAAAGTTTTACTCCTCCAGTCCGTCCTTCCACAAGGTTGTAGATTGTCACTAAGGAATCCAACAAGCACAACAGAACTGACTTGCTACTGGATACTTTAGGGGAATTAAAAAGTGTGCCCTCCTGGCCTTGCAGTAGTTATCCTAATTGCTCATAATTCTGGATTTGCAAGTTTTCAGGTGGAGCACGAGGCTTGTTCTTCTGTATTAATGGTAAGGAAGTTGCAGGGAATATAGAAAAGGAGATTGGTTGTGGATGGTGCTAGACAATGTTGCAGATGCTGTGAAATGTAAGCAGCATTGCTCTTCATAATCTGAACTTGAAATTCATTGTGAAATGGAAAATCTGAGGAAAAGCTTTGGAGAAATTAGAACATTTCCTTTCAATTATGTCATTTCTGCATAATGTTGAAATATTAAGGATTCTCATATTTTAAAAATCTAAATGAAAATGAATAGAGAAAATGGAAACTACTAGCTTCTGTACTTTATACCTCAGAATGTCATTTGAATCAACACTATCGCAAAACAGTTGAACTTTGAAACTACATTTTTGATGGAATATTGTTTTGTCAAAAAAAACTTAAGTGAGCTTTACTTACATATTCAACTGGAATAAGGAGATTTAATCTTGGTGATGGTCCAATCAAATTTAGTATCTATCAGCACTTAAATAAGCATAGTGTGTTACTTAGATATCATCATAGGTGAATATTGTAAAAATTAGAAAGATTCACTAAATAAATTCAGGGTATTCATAATAAAACCGTATTTTTTTGTTTATATTCTAATAAAGAAAAATGCCTTTTTTTTTTTTTTTTGACATGCTACTGCAGTCACAGCATAAAAGCCCTAGAATATTTTAGAATGTTGTAGGTTTATTTTGTTTGTTGCTCTAGTGGCCTTTTACTTTAAACTTCTGTTTCTGTATGTCTGATTAAAACACAGTTTCAAAATATAGTTCATTGTCTGCCTCCTAAATTATCACAGAAAAGATATGTTTACTAGCTTACTTAACATTTAGGGGGTTTATGGTTTCCTTTCAAAAATAAATGTTTTATTAAAGTGTCTGAACCATGATCAATTGCCCAGAGCTGTTCAATTTCTCAATTTAAAAGAATTTCTTAATAGTCTACTTTAGATCAAACTTTTGTTTATTTTTTTTTACTGTAAAGTCAATAAAAAGAAAACAGAGCCCCATTTGTCCTGTAGATATATCAAGAAACTCTTGCTGAAGTGGATAAAGGGTGTAAATACAGATATTTGAGGCAGAACTGTAGGTCTTTTATCCCACATCTCTCCCTTGAAGGAGTTGCCATATGTGAGGTGTCTCAAACATATAGCTGAAAATGAACTTCTGCTTGTCCCTTTCTTCATCACCCTGCCAGTATTCTGCATTCTGCTGAGGACGACTCACCTGATCTGCTTATTGTCACAAGTGTTAGAATTCTTTCTTGGAGTAGTATGAGAGTACACTAATATTTTCATATAGGTCTGTTATCAAGACTAAGTGCTACTAACCTTATTCCACCTAGAAATTCTGTTCCCTTCTTTTTGAAGTTCATCCTTTTTCCTGTCTCCAAGCCCAGACCTTTGTTCTCTAGCCAAAGAATCACAACAGGTAATTGATTTTTTGATTACAGCATCCACATCCTAAGCTTAAGAAATGTATTTTCTGCTGTTTTCACACCAAATGAGTTCATGTAGATTCAATGATTCTTTGTTCTCTTTAGGAATCTTCACCCTTTCAAGGTATTTAATGATTTATAGTAAAATCAGTAAACTACCTCTCCTTCACACACACACGTAGAATTTTATTTAAAACTTAAGCCTTAAAAACTGACTAGTATTATATTCTATATACTTACAGTGTAGATACTGTAAGCAGGAATTTTCTTCTTTTTAGAACTTAATATGTATGTATTTGAATGCAAGCATGAATGAAACTGAGAACCTCTCTAGCGAGGTTTCAAGGAGAGAACAGATGTTAAGAATTATCAGTAGAAATTACTGCTAAGTTAATTTCTTTTTCTAAGGATTACCTATACAAAGCTGCATTTTGAAGACTGCTCATTTTGTAGTTTCAAACAAACCTTTCTGTACAGACAAAACAGCAAGCTCTTTGTGTTGTTTTAATGTATTTTTTTCCTGCTTTTATGGGGAAAGTATAGTGAAGTATAGTAATGGCCATTAGTTCCATCATATAATATATTTTCTCACTTTGTTTCATCCTTTTTAAAACATTTGTTGCTTCTTAAAATAGTATTGTTATGCCCCTAAATTTCCCATGCAAAATATTCTCTTCAGTGTTGAATTAGATGAAAGAGCATACTGTGCTGAACTGACTCTGGATTAAATAAATAAATGTATTTAAGCAAATACACATCTGTTTAATTGATGGTAATAGATCCTCATATACATTCTTAATGAGGTATTTGAATAATTATTTGATCACTAAAAGGAGATATAAATGGTATTTTATAGTGTACAGAGTTATCTTGTATTGGTTAAGTGATTTTTCTGTTAATTAGCCCCCATTCTGTTTTAACATATTTGACTAGATCACTTTTTAAGTTAAAAAACATGCCTGCATTATGATAATGAGAAAATATATAATTGTTTTTTTCTATACCAGTTTTTATCTTGTTGATTGTATTTTGTGGTATTTTTAAACTCTTTTCTAATACCATTTAGCATAGACGGTTAAATAGTAAAAGTGACCTTTTAGTTGGAAATAGGCAAAGGGTGTTAATACCCAAAGCAGCAAAAGGCACAGCAGAGCAGAGCTCGTCTAACATTAAGGAATGTCTTTCACTTGTACGCTTAAGAGCAACTTTTACTGAGCATTTTAAATTTAATCTCTAGAAATCATATGAGATATACTATTCTTTATAGGTCTCCTGCACTCATATTTCAAGTAATGTTTAAGGATATTTAGGAAAGCACCAAACTGTTTTTTCTGTATGTATACACGTGTATGAGGAGTAAGTCTGTAGAAACACCATCATATTATTTAGTGACATTAGTGTTGTACTTCAGACTCTCTAATAATGCTTGCAGATACACGAACTTTACTGCACTTTTTGTTTTCCTGGGCACAGTAAGAGACAGCATTGATAAGCTCATTTCCAGAGAAGGTAAGAGGTTTTCCATGGACTGAGGGAGTGAGCGAGAGGCTGCGTGGTTCTTAGCTGCTGGCTGGGGTCAGCCCACCACTTAAAGGTGTTGCTTGAAGAAGCAGTCATTCCAGAGTGATAATTGCTGGGTATCTACAACTTTCTACAGACTCTCCTTTCCCTTACTACAAATAAAATGAAGTTTTACACATCAAGAGAGAAAGTTTGCTGTGTTACCAGTGTCCTACTGAAAACTCATATTGAAAGTGTTTCTTCTTCCAGCACCAGCTGAAAAGTGACAGCTGAAGCCCTTTCTCATCCAGCATATTTTTGTAGGAAGCTGGGTTTATTACAGAAACTTTACATCAGTAGAAGAGCTTAATATATATCACATAAAACGCATAGGCTTCTCAGGTATGGGGAAAGAAATGCAAATTTCACTCTTTACTGTGTTTCCAGGTCGAAGGTTATTGCTGGAGGATAAACCATTTTTCACTGTGTAGTTTCACCTTGTTTAATTGATTTGAATTTAAATTTATACTCGGTGTTAAATAATGAACAATGTATTAATAATTAAGAAGCTTCAGTACAAATGTGAAGCAGTTAATTAAATATTTAATAAAGCACATTGTATTACCCAGTATTGTAATCAATATACTAGATTTTAGGGTATTCGTTTTAGATGGTCATTATACTTTACAAGTTATGGTTAAAATTCTCATTGATAACTCAATATACACTTCATAGGCTAAGAAACATGCATCCATTGCAAATTACCATATTTGTTTTGCCATAATTAGCAACAAAACATGGACATTAAAGATGAATACAACCCGCCTGCTGAAGCACTAAGGGTCAGTGCCGCGTATTCTACACACTGTCGTGCCCATGTTCATTAGGCTGAAACAGAACAGGTTGCAGGAGGGGTACGGACCTGAGGGGTTTTTTGATGAAATCTCTTCCTGTGGAAAACAGCAATTATTGAAACTGAACTTTTTTCAGGAGCATTGCTTTTAGACCATTTCTTGGTTTTGATTAATACAAGATTGAAATTCTAGTCAGAATAACAATAACAGATGACTTAATGAAAGATTAATGTGCTTTATTTATATGACTATTATTTGTGAAGGAAAGATTCACTTCATTGCACAAGCACAGTTAATTGTACAGAATTACCATATGCTGTCTCTTTTGCCCCGATACTTCCTCCATTCCCTGTCTTCTTCCTCACCAACTTTCCCCAGCCATCTTTGATAAAATTTGCTTGACTAATTGAAGCCAGGTGCAAAATACTCACACCTCATACCACTGGGATTTTATAATAAGCCTAACTCATGGCAGTTTTTAGGATTAAATTCAAATTAAAACCATGGATGTTAGGATATAAACTGTGTTTGCTGGCATGGAAAGAGAGCTTATTCTTGCAAGATACCCAGTAAAATCTGTCAAGCCTAAGTAGCACATTGAAATGTGTGATTTCCTGCATGCCTGTTGCTTCCTCAGTTAGAAACATCTGGAGGATCAATCTTCCTCTGAGTATGATTTCTCACAGGCTCTGGTAGAGGCAAGCGGTGTGTCCTACTTGTTCTTTGAATGAAAAGGTTCAAAGGCCTAGAACTTAATTAACTCTTTTAGGTTTTTAATTTATTGAGACATATACAGGAAATAAAATATTCATAGGAAACTTCTCCCAAAGGCATTTTATTACTAAAGCAAAAAAAAAAAAGTAGAGTATATTATAGCAGCAGTTATTTAGGGTTTCCACATTCAAGCTTCTTCCTCCTGACCTTATTAAAGTAACCCAGTTTACACTAACAACTATTCTCCTCTGCCTTTTTTATTGTTATTGTCATTTCTGTTCTCTTCACACAGTGGAGACCACTAAATGATGTTACCCAAGTGGCCAGTTTTGGTCACCAGGGTAATTCTAGACTATAATTTCCCTATATTATGCTTGAATTCCTGCTTAGATTTAGTACCGCATTTAGTAAATACACATGGGCACAAAATCGGGGGGGGGGGACACGACCCATTCCTTAGGAGCTATTGGCTGAGATAAGGTTGTCATCTTCATCACTCTGGTGGGTTCCTGCTGAGCAGAGAGCACTGAATGTGCGATGGGAGCTGTTTAATATGAAACGCCTCAGTAAATGAGAGGCACTTCTGGATGCTGACAGAGTAGCATTGGCACTGCAAACCATGTATTCATATATGTGCTGTGTTGTGAAAATATGAAAAATAGCTCAGCAATGGCATAATTATGGGCAATTTGCTTAATTGCTTGCTAATTGTTGCTTGCTTTATTATGAAACAAGAGTGCTCTAAATGTAACACTGGATGGTTTGCATCCAAAATGTGTCAAATTCAATACTGGCTTTTCATTAAGACTTCAGCTACGTGGCTTTAAAATTCAAGCATTCTGTATTCTCTGTTGCAAGTCGTTTTCTTTTTTTGTTTTTAAATTGTTTTTGAAATTTTATTTGCCCAATTTATAAGCCCCTAAGCCTGCATTGGTACAGTACGGTCTGGCAGATTTTGAACTTATAATGAATTTGAGTACTTTGCTAATGAATACATTTACAAATACCTTTTGATCATTATTACACATATGGATAAAGGTGGAGATGTTTTAAGGCTTCTCCGGAAGCTCATGTTCTTGATCGTTCAACTCTTACAAATGCACATTTCCTTTTTAACATATACATGCAGATTTTTTTAAAGGCATATCTGCAATTCTGAAAGTTTGGCCTAAACTTTTGGGAAAACTATTCTACTTTGACCAAGATATCCTGCTTTCAGCAGAAGGTTAGACATCTTCAAAAGTCCCTTCCAGCCTGTCTTGTCATTTTGTGACTTTGTGATGCAAGTGATGACTTCTGAGGCAGACTGAGAAAGAAACCAGCCCTCTTAATGTTGTCTTAGTCCTATGTCTCCTTTTTGGGGGTGCAGGGGAGGGCATAGGGGTAGAAAAGAAAGTTTATCGTTTATACACCAAGTATATGCTTCCAGTCAACATTATGAAACTGCTGGTAACACAGCTGGAGTAACAGCCTGTCTTCATTTGAGAATTCTCTATGAGAAATATTCTGAAAACTGGAATGCAATATTAAGCTGGAAATGCCAACGCATGCAATATTGTGCCACATATTTTGTAGACTAAGAGGGAGAGAAGTATTGTAGAGTTCTTCAGCTTTCATTCCCCAAAAGTAAATATAATAACCAACATTTATATTTACTATTTATAAAACCCTACACAGGCTTTATATCTACAGAAAGTATCTAACCAAAACGAACAGGAAAAAGATTACCAAATGGTATTTTTTATAATTGTTTTGACTGAAGGATAGCTACCTGGCAAGCTTGGAATTCCACATTTTCTTAAGCAAGAGTGAATATTCTTACTGAAAACTGCTTTGACCTATAAATGATAAAAACTGTGGAACAATGAAGTCTTTTAACTATTGTGCTTTTAGTTATATTTGACAGTTCTGATCTAAACATTTCATAAAAGCTGACAGACAAGTTCTTTAAAAATGTTCTCAGTTCTTAGGCAGACAGTTTAAAAAATGGTTTCATTCCTAAAACAATCTGGAGTTCAAATCAAAGTGGTAAACTCACATGTGCACGAGTGTTATCTATTTTATGAATTAAAAATTCTCTTTCATACTACTTGCATGTCATAGTTGAAGAGTCTCCATGTTGCATGAAAGAAAAAAAAAATAAGGGTTTATTACTGAATGAAGTAAGAAATGAGGCAGACTGTATGAGTTAGATGGGATGTATTGTTTATTCATAATACATGGGGAATATGTAAACTGTTTCCATTTATAAACCTGGCATATCTTAGGTGAGATGGTGTTACTAGACACTGCATTTCAGTGGAGAAAACCATCATTTCTTCTGAAAATATTTAGGAAGAGCAGGAACCTTCTTTTACTGGATTGGTAGAGGCAGATGTCACAGATGTTTCCTACCATTGAGTGCTTACAGGAGTATGGAGAACAATCACCTACTTTCCAGTGAGAGACAAGGCAGAGAAAAGTACTTGTACTTGCTAAATACTTTTTTATTTCCTGTTCTTCCGCAACACTGCAGAGATGCTCAGTAGAAAAGGGTCTTAACTTTTCAAAGTTAATGAGAACTGTATCTTTTACATGTTATTAATCATTAGCAGTGATGAAAAATGTACTCTGACAATCAAGATTATGTGTACCACATATCAACACCAAAAGATTATGACTGCTACAAAAGGTGTATCTTCTAAGCAATCCTGCATTGGCCGACTGCTGTGTAATGAAACCCCAACTCAAATTCAAAATAATTTGTATGCATAACTTATGATTATGCCCAGGATTGTTGTAAAGTTTTTATTGGGTTTTTTTTTGTTAATTTTCCTTGCTTAAACTAAAACTCCGATAAAAATATCTCTTTATTAACAGAATAAACAAGACTGTCATTCTGACAATGTTGTTATTCTTAGCATGGTAACATGTTCCAAGTCTACAGGTAGTCTGGCAACACATGGCACAAAATTGCTGTCCTACTGATCTGCTGAGATGCTGTACAGAATGTTTTATGAGTGACCTTTCAGTTCTGCGGTTGCCTTGTCTAATGCTTAAATGTTACATTTTTATTGCCAAATTTATCTTTTGTTTACAAAGCTTTTTTAGCTTTGTTTACTCTGTTAGTGAAGTTTGAGACAGATAGTAAAATCTAAGTATTGTAACCACTTGCTGTGAAGAGCTAGAAATGCATAAGTATTATTTCCAAACAACCAATTGTTATTTTATTCAGTTTTACTGAATATTTTACTCAATTTTTTTTTTGTTGTTGTTTTACTAATATTTAGGTTTTTACTTTAGTTTTACTGAATATTTATTTTATTCGGTTTAACTGAATTTTAAGTAATTATTCAGTTTAAGTGAATTAAAAGCATTTTAAGAGTGATTAGAAAGCCTCAAGATAAAAGGAAACACTGAGGTACTGGGTATCAAAAAGGTATTTTTAATAAACACAAAAAAGATCAGTTTCTGTATAAAACAGGGATAACTAAACACTCTGTCAAGGTTGTACCTGATTTCAGTGAATTGCCTTGATCAGAAGAGAAGCAAACCTGGATAATTAAAGAGCTTAACAAGACTTGTATATGCTTTGATTTATGTCTTTAATAGCAGATAGAAGGACACAGAAAGATTAGACTAATCTACGGGTAGTAACTTTTTTTGCAGGAACTATTGCCTCTGCTGAATTATTTCCATATTTATGTCTCCTACTGCCCATCAAAACTGGATTAGTATTTCAACAGCAAGGTGCCAAAGCTTTGTCAGGATTACATTGAAAAATACTGAGACAAAATGACTGAAGACATGTTAAATACCAGTAATAGGGCAAAATAGCGTTTATAGACAATCATTTCTCTAGCTGGCACATATTTGTACAATATACTTAAGGAGAAATAATCAAGAATATAGAATTCATAATACAATGAGCAACCAGTTGTCTACTTAAACTTGGTAGATTTAAAAAAGATGTATCCTGTATTTTGGACATCAGTTATATATTTCAGTGCCTGAAGGAAAGACTTAATTCATTTGTATTGAGACGTAACATGGAAATATGTATTTGTGCTTTGTAGCTTTACACAGATTTCAACATGCAAAGTATTTATTAAAACAGAAATGCAGCATAAAGCTGAGAGGGTGAGTGGCTTCTACTCAGAACTGGTATTGCTGTAAGTGATTCCTAGCGGCATACCTTCTCCTGTGGTTATGAGCCAGAATCCATTTTTTAAGGTTATTTTCATGAAGACAGATATTGAAAATATGCATGTATCTTTCATTTGAAAGTTTTGTGAAGACAACACGGCAAAGTATCCAATTGGACACTCTTCTCCACTCTTCATGTATTTCAACCCTGCACATAGCAAGAGAATATAAAATTAACACATACAGTATGAAAACTATTTGAAGGAATGATTTGTAGAAGTTTAATTCTATTACTTTGAATTTACATAACATGGTAAATCCATGGTTTAAATGAAAATGATCAAGATTGTTTATGTATTGCAAATTAGGTCTTTTCAGATTTAGTAGTTTACTTTGCCTTTGAACAAATGATAATTTCTATCATCCTTTTTCAAGGACATAAACTCTGACTCTGCTGGTTCGATCACTAGTAAACTACAGAGGTTACAGCTTCTTTTGCTATTACCCTTTGATTTTTCAGGGTTTCCAGTATGGAATGCATGGAGAAATCAATTCTCTTTAAAATAGCTGTTATGCTGTCTTTCATTCTTAAAGCTCTGGAGTGCATCTTTGAAGCCAATGTACCATCTTTGGTTATTGTGTCCAAATTAATTTCGTTTTGCCTCAAGCGAAGCAAAACAATCCAAAAATCCAGTTTCAAGAGAACATTTTAAAAATCCTAATTGTAATATTTTTTTCAAGTAGTTATATGCAAATATGTACAATTATGGTATTAGATTATTATAAAGCTAATAGCTTTATTACACAAATGGCAATTTGAAAAAGTGAAAAGGTTGTTGTAACTGGATTGTATAAGGGCTTTAGTTACATAGCTTTATTGATGGTATCATCTGTTCATTAAACATTAAGTTTTTCCTGACGATAGCTGATGACAACACTATGGGCCCCAAGCCTGCAAAATCTAAACCTTAAGTCGTACACCTGGAGGCATTTTCTTTCGAAACTGTGGCCATTAAGGTAGAAGTGGGGTTTGCTTTGTTAGCCTTGATTCCCTGTGCACATCAGTCTTCCGACCTCTGATAATGTCTTTTTCCACCCTCCCAGCTATCGAAGTCAATCTCCAGAAAGCCCTGGCTGAAGCCTCCGAAACCTGCACACAGGAGTGTCTCATCCTAGGCCATTCTGACAACTGCTGGATGCCACCTTCTTTGACACAGTATCAGCAGTCCAACACCCCGTTGCCATCGTTTGGCTTCCAGCAAGGCTGGGGCCAAGGAGTCAGGCCTGAGGGACGACACACTCTTGGGAGGCCCCTTCCAAAGGACGACACTGACAAAGGCCAGGGTGGGCCCCGGCCCCAGTTCTACAACACCTGCGAAAGACATTGCGCCAGCGAAGATCCTGTCAAACTCATTCCTCTGGCAAACTTCGCCGCGTCCCACCAGGCACCGGTGTCTGGGAGTAGCACGACGTTTATACACGAGCACCAGCTATAAACGCATATCTGACAAATGCGCTGTTTCAGGCTTTAAGTGTGACTGTATATAGTCACAGCCTAACACTGTTCTTCGTGCATATACAGACTTGTTAGGCCTGTGAATATTTATGTATATAGAATCCTAAGTTTGAAATTGAAAAGCTAAATCCTTAGGACTTAGTTAAAAGAAATTTACCACAGCTCCTGGTAAAATCCACAAAATGGGGAAGAAAACCCACAACCCAGAAACTATCAAAAGAAAAACACAAAATCCTGTTCATTTTCTTATATGGGCCATACAGTGCAAATATCTGCCAGCAGTTCTTCCTCCCTGTTGAAAGCAATTTATTAGTACAGTTTGGAGAATATTACAGTCTAAATATAGCTTACTCAAATTTTTCTTTGTTGCTATTATTTATAGCATATTCATAGATTTCATCTTCCATTTGCTTAGCAATAGAGATCAAGTGGGCAATTTCTCATTTGATTACCTTACATAATAGAATGAATAAGATCCTAAAATCTAATTCTTAAGAAGGATCTTTCTATCAAAATTTATCTTTTATGTAATTAAGGAAAATGTACTTAAGGACATGACATCTGCTTTTGATTTTAATTTTTATTGGCTCAATCTACAAGTACTACTTCTTTGAAATAATTCAATAGATGAAATGGAAAGCTCTCAACTAGGCTTTTCTGTGTGAAATAAACAACATGACAATGATAGGTATGCAAGATCACAATTGGAAAAAAACCCTATAAATAACTTTATAATTTCCAAGATTTTCCTTTCTAGAATAATGCAAGCGACAATATGATACATATTATGCTTTTCAAGCCATACGTTTATTTCTAATTTTTATTTTTTTTTTTTTTCATCTTGCAGAGCTTGCTTTGGCTACTGTTCCTGTTAGTAGAAAATTACATGGGCACTGCTGAAAACAGTAGGAAAATGGGGTAGGTTTTATGGCTGATGTGATGTTGTGGCTGCAAGCTACTGGTGTTTAAAAGAATATTATAATGATGTATATGGCTTTTTTTTTTTTTTACAGCTATATTGACCTATTGTAAGTATTCAGTAAAAGATTAGCTACAATTAGTTACTTCACCGTAAATCTATTAGATGAAGGAGTACTCATCATTGTGGCTTAGTTAATTAGAGAATGACTGACAGTTCTCAGCAAAGAAAGAAGAATCTAGGTAGTGAAGGCTGGATAAATGTTCTTATAAACACACCCCAATTACATTATTTGATAAAGTCTCAAGATGACTTTTTAAAGATGAGGGATTTTTTTCAGAGTTCTGTATACTGGAGGATATAGTCTTAATAGTGGCAGAAAAAAAGCTAGTGAACTCTACAGTAGAGAGAAAAGGACATTCCTTTATTAGATGAAAAAAACCATTTTCTTTCTAGTATTTTATTGCTGTTTATCCATTTCATCGTTTATAGTATGTACATACCAAGAAATTTTTTCTTTAAAAAACTGCGTAACTTTGCTTTTATTATTACATTAAGTGAGACAATCAAAGTTGTACGGAGGGGAAAAAAGACAATGTGTGAATATTTCCTATGGATAGAATTCTATGTAGGCTTCTATTGTAACTTAAATCTGTAATTTATGAACAAAACTGTTTGTAAAAATGCTGTAATATTATCTGCTTGTAAAATTTACAGAAGTTCAAGTTGTTGAGGGTTTCCAATGAATGCTAAAAGAGCTTCTCTTATGTGCCCAGCAGGTATAAGTAGCTTTATATATCGCTGTCCCCACTGTAAATCTATTCAAATCACATTTAGATTTTATGTGCAAAATAAAAGAAGCTTCACTTTTAACGTACTGATAGGATTTAATTAATGAACATCAGGTTTTCTAATGATGTTTTCTTTTCTTTTCTTTTTTTTAATGTAGTTTTCAATAACGTTTAGAAAAGATGTGGCACACTGGCTTCCAGTTGCATGTAAATCATGGAAAAAAAAAAAAAAATCCTTTGGGTACTGACATACAATAGCTGACACAACTCATTTCCAATTCTAGGACAATTAAAATTTGAGAAATTAATTCATACCTAATACATACAAAGCCCTTTGCTGTTTGCTTTGGAGACATCACAATGAGAAAACTCGGCAGTCCTTTTCAGGGATTCGCAAAAAAAGCTTATCTGTAGTTTACACAGATTTACCAAACATATTAATTGTGCAAATTTAGAATAATGCTGACAGCTAATGTTTCCTATTGTAAGCAGAGGACTTTAGTTTTTATTACAGAGAGCTGCCATACCAAATGTTCACAGAATTGGCAGCTGCATTGGAAAACTCTCTTTTTTTGCCTGTAATATTTCCTTTCTGGCTAAAAATTCTAACTGAAATTTCCTGGCAAAGAATTCATTTGTACAATTTTAGGATTTTTATAGGAAAAAGGAATGAGAATTAGTGATTTTTCATAGGTTGGGGAAAAAAAAACCAAACAACAAACATAACACTTGAATGTTTATCAGGTTTTTAGTTGTTTGTTTATTGTTTTTTTTCCCCCTAAAGTACTGAAGCAATTAGCCGTCCCCCTTTCTCTTGAAATCAAACAAACAAAACCCTGGCAAAACACCAAAACCAAACAACAAAAAATTGCTTAAACAAAAAGCATTGTAAGATGAATCTGATTATAGAAAGTATTAAATGTTATATCCATTAAATTGTGTTGTGATAGTCTAAAATTCTGTCAACAAGATACAGAACAAGTAATTATAAATACATGTTGTGTCAGGAGTTAAATGGTTCCCTCATTCTTATGTATTACATATCTGATACATAGAACTATGCATTTGAGGCAACGTCTTTCTGAGTTCCATGTCAGTATCCAGAGGAATAACGTTACTAGAGACTCTTTACACATCTTGCCATATATATAAATAATTTATCTAGTACATAGACTGTATATTTTTGTGTAATTTTTTTTTAGTCATTTAACTTATTTTATCTTACTTGTGTGAATTTGTGGAGAAAACAATCCTATATACAATATACAGTAAAATGGTAGTTACATGATTAGATTTGTTTCATACAGTGTAACAATAAAGGAAAACCTTTGCCTTCAAAGCAATGTGTCACACAGTCTAGCCTAGACTATTTCCCCCCTCCCCAACTCACTACAAGCTTGTCGCACTTTTAAGTACTGCATCGAAGTTAGGGGTAGTGGTGGCAGAAGGAAAGGTACTTTTTTCCATATCCTAAAGCAGTCAATTATTAAAAAAAATACCACACCCAAACTTAAAAAAAAAGAAGTTTGAAGTAAAATGTGCTGTTTCTTTGTTTTTCTAAACTGTGCTGTATTCTGAAGTGTAACTTAATTCTAAAGAAAGAGTAATTAGGCATGTCTGCTTGGCCAGACAGAGACTACGGAGCACCTGCTCTCTCTGGGCTGTGAGCTGGCCGGATGCAGGTCATTTAGCTAATTATCATGGCAATGAGCCCGTGCTAATAGGACCTGAGGGCTTATGAATGTTAGCATGACAGCCAGCTTGACATAGCATTAGTTATGTGGTTCTGAATCCAGCCAGGTCTTTTTGCTTGATGTAGGGCTGGAGGAGGGAGAGCAGCCGCTTCGTATCAGACATCTCTGAGCTTGGTGTGAACAGATCTGTTTGGGGTTTTTGTAAGAGAAGTGAAAGTTTGCTGTTGGATTCTGAGCACGGGAGCCCCACCAGCCCCCACCAATCACTGTTGCCCCGCTTCCAACCTGCTCAAACCAAAGACAGCAAACCTAAAATTATTTCTACTCAGTAAGGCCTGATTGGCTTAAGGTTGGTTGATTCAAGCTTATAAAGTTTGAGTTTTTAAAGCTTGAAAATTTACATTTGACTTCTGTTTGTTTGCTGAAGTTTAGCTTTTGCAGCTTTAATACCAATCCTTACTGAATGATTATCAATTAAATGATTCCACTGCAGTTTATTACCACTATGTAACTGGGTAAATAAAAAAGGGATTGGTTTGTGCAGACACAAAGTAAAGTTGAAGGCAAAGATTTTATTTGGTATACGTAGGAAAATTGTGTATAACTTATGTTATCCCTAGTGAAGAAAGAGATTGACAATTTCTTGTAAATATTTGAGTTTGTATTTCTGGGAAATCTCCCTGCTCTATGGCATACTACAGGATCTGAGAGTGAGCAGTGTATGTCTGTGTATTGAAACAGCCCTAACCACACTTTACAAATCATGCAGTTGGACATCATATACTACAGTCCAGCAGCATTTAAAGTCCAGTAAATTTGCAGTAGTTCTATTTCAGGTTTCTGTACAGCATGTTGTCTTGTTAATTACAATGCTTATTAATAAACTAGATCCACAAAAGCAGTTTTCTCCTCTGCACTGTCTTCTTTCTGTTTCTGGAATACAAGGGGTTGAAAAGTATTCCTCCAGCTATACTTCTCTCCCATTTTCAGCTTTCCCAAACTCATTTCTTTGTGAAGGCCCACACTGTCAGAAAGTCAAGAAAATTTAACTCCATTTGCAGTTCCTTCATGCAACAGAGCAGCAGGCTTTTGGTAAACAGTAGAAATACTCGCACATAATGTGTACAGCAATCTAGCTTTATATTATCAGAAATATCTTCCATTTCCATGTCACTTCTTTTTGTACCAAGCTCCATCCTTATACTATACCTCTGATACACTTACAGAAAATCATTATGAGCTGGAGGCAGGAGCGTTTATGGGTTTTGTTTTGTCAGAAAACAAGCTATTTCTAATTGAGAGAACATGGTTAATAAGTTGTTATTGAGCTAAAGGGATTATCTTCTCACCATGAATGTGATATAATGAAATAAGCATCAAACGAGGAACTAATGAAACAATATTTTATGCATTTTTCTATATATAAACCCATATTTAAAAAGCAACTCTTTTGATAGTTGTCCTGCCACTAAGGCAGTAATATCTTAGTCTTTGATGCAGTTACGGCTTTGCAAGCATAGTGTTCTTGTCTGTGGGACCTTTTCAAGCAGGAAAATAATATTTATTTTGGCATCAAAACTGTGCACAAGTATATTCCTTCACTGACAATAACTGTTGAAATACTACTTTTTATTCTAAAGAAAGTGTTCAGCCTAAAAATTAAAAAAAGTAAAAATCGATATAAACTTCTGGAGATGGAGGGTTTCTCTGGTTTGTATGGTAAATTCTCAAGCTGGGCCCAGTGATGTTTTGAAAGGCAACCTCAGGAAGCAATGAAACTGTGGAACCTCACAGAGATCTGACAAACCAGTATTACAGAGCAAGACAAGAATACCCAGTATCTGAAGATGTGCATAATTTTAGCATTGATGTTACTATGCAAAACTGCGAGGGGATTGCAGAAGTGGTGCTCCCTGGGAGTCATCTTTTTGGTTTCCTTCCTGTGGGCACAAGGAATACCTGGAACACTTCTCTGTCCACGCTGGAAACACCTGAATCCCAGGTATTTGCTGTGTAGCTCTACAGAGTGCCATGTTTTCACCAGAGCACAGCAGTGCTGAGGGAGGGCTGGTGCAGTGTATGAATATTCAGCATTCTTGAATTTTCTTTAGATTCCTTCCAGGTGTGGCCTTAGGACTGAGCTGTAGCTTGACTGAACAGCAGCTAGTCTGCTCCTCCTTAGAAGTGCTGTGTATCAAGCAGAAGAAGGAAATGAGCAAAGGTACTTCCTACAGCGAAGAGAAACCAGCTCTTCTCCCTTGTGTGGTGGTGAAAGTCATGTTTTAAGAAGGTACACATGGGCTCCACTTGCAAATAACAAGTATTTTTCCAAGATTTAATCTTTCTGGCTTGGTCCTTGCATTCATGATCTAGTATGAAAATATATCATGTCTATCAGACTACAATGACACTAATGGTATATTTCCATTTGTATTTTTTATTATTTTAGTGATTTAGAGGTCTTTTGATGGTGCTAATTTCATGCTTAAACCTAAAGCTCTAACAACAAATGCATTTATGATCTGAAAAGCTATGACTTCATATTTAGTTCAAAGTAATTCAAAGCAGGAATTTAAATGTGTAGGTCCACGCATTCTGGATAGCTTTTAACTATGGAATTGATGCTACCTCTTGTTACAGTTTTTCTCTACTAGGATTAAGAAGTCTGTATTTATAAAAAAGAAAGTTAGTAACTACACCTATCAAAGAGACAGAGAAATTAAGTGCCTGGAAGCACAGTAGACTACGCTTCCACCCATAGCTTTAAGCTACCAGCTGTGATGTCTAGAGTAGATGAGTAGGATGTGCAAAGAAGAAGACATTTTCCAAGGGACTGAAATCAAGTTATTCATTGCTACTGCAGCTGTTGTGTATGTAGTAAAAAAGCTGATTAACATAATGAGATTAAACTAAGAGAAATTGCTTTTAACCTGTACTTAGCTTGAGTTGTTATTTAGTTATCAGGGATGATAAAAGACTGTACCCCAAAGCTTGCTTAAACTTTCCAGATGTCAACTGTTCTATAAAAGATGTCTTTTCGCTTCTCTGCTGTGTAGATCAAGCTTCAATTTACAGGTGTATAGAACTACAATAAGCCAGTGTATAGTTCCCAGGAGACTAATTGAACAGAGGAAAGTTAAAATCAGGCTGAAAAATGAAGTGATTATAAGCTGGGTGGGCGGGCGGGCAGGGAAAAAGGTGACTACTTTAAGAAAAATAAAGACTCTGGCAAGTAGGTAAACTGAGCGAATTGTCCAGCTAACAGATACACTGTGATACACTGAGTTGTCTGCAGATTTGCAGTGCAATGCTAATTTTATTAGTTAACATTTTGTAGATATAATTTTTTTTTGCATAAAAATATCTCTTGGAACCAACATGACCAAGACCTCTAATGGCAAAGAAGACATATCTGGAATATGTTTAGGCCTATTTAAAAATGTACCAAGCAGGCCTGCACGCTAATTTCTAGTAAATATAAAGGGACTCCAGCTGTTGCTGTACAAGAGCTAGTGCTTTCAACTAATTCTAACTACAAAGACCAGAATGGACCATAATGGTTTAAAAACTAAAGTTCAATGAGAAAATAAAGATGTGTAATCAATCGACATATAAATATACACTGTCAATTTAATTTTGTTTTCAAATTTCATCTATGTACAAGAGACAAATGTCATCACATCATATATATTTTACTATATATAATCTAAAAATATTCATTATATTATGTAAGTGTGCACAAAGTCAAAGCTGCCTGTCGTCGCAGATATAAGTTGCTGTTTGTTTATTTTAATTGCAGTGGAGTCATTTAGCACTGTGCCTGCCTGGTAATATAGGAAACATAATACAAGACCTTGACATCTAAAAAGATTAGACTGTCTGAGCTGACGGGGCTCATAAAAACAATGCTGAGGAAATTGGCAAAAAAACCAAGTCTCTGAAATTCTAAACAAGTATTTTAAATGCAGAAAAATAGTCTAAAGGGTCATGTTTGCAGCTTATGTGCTGCAAATAATGTGCTGCACAGCTATATCCATGTAAAAGTAAAATTTTCACAGTGAAGCATGGTAAGAAAGCCCTTTTGTTAGATGAATTCACTCTCTTGCGATGATTACACACAATCAATCTCCTTGGATTTTTAAATGCTTTTTATCAGATTTCAGCCTATTGGATCATAAATGTATTTTTGTCAGTGTAATACTACTGAATACTAAAGAAAAGATCAGATTTTCCAACCCAAAAGCTGCCACTTCAGTCTACCAAAGTTCTTGAAACCTATTACCCTTTTAGAAACATTTGTCTGAAATTCCCTCTAAATATGCTACTAAAATATGCAGAAAGGACCAAGAAAACACTAATATTGAAGGTTTATGCTTTAAAATTTGAGTGAATTTGCACATAAATGTTTCATAGGATATATGAAATGTAATGAAAATTCAGGAACGTTAATGTTTTCTCTACTCATAACATCTGAGGTAAAGTGAGTACCTGAATCTAATTACAATGAAAGTAAATCTAGCCAGTAGGCTGAACAGAAACAAACATATTAATATATACACAGGTTTGCCTATTACATATTTGGAAAAAATATATCTTTCTGGGTACTTCTAGTTAGACACAACAGCCAGACACAACAGCCAAGATATATCACTCTTAATTTAAGGGAGGTGTTTTTTCAAAGTTAATTGTCTAAAGCATCTCTAATATGAGTACTGGGAAAAATGTACCTGCAGGGGTAACTCCTTCAGTTCTAAAATTTCAGAATCTGCACGTGCCCAGCTGATGATGAAGGAAAGCTAGAAAATGAAGAATACATGTCTGCCTTTTAGATAGCTAAAATCAAATTGATCCAAACCCTAATATTTACAGAGAAGATTATATCCTATATTTCAAGTGTGAAAATTAATGTTATTGGTGGTATCAAATACAACAAGTGCAACCTCTCTCCTCTCACCAAGCGTGACTACTAACCTCTTCAGAATGGTTTGCCTGCTAGGATGCACCTGGCTGTGTTTTATTTTTTGTGCCAGCTTTCTGTCAGAGGGCTATGGAGAGGCTGACACTTGATGTATGCAAAAGAACAAAGAATAGGTTTTGCATTAAAGCCAAACTGGCAAATATTTTTGTTTACAGTGACAAGTTTTGCTTAACTAGCACAAGAGCCAGCCGTGCAGATAAGTGTGTCCCTATAGTGTAAAACAGAATCTATTTAAGAAGAAGTACAGTTGCCGGGTTTCCACTTCCCTTTCTTCACTCCCTTGCTAAGCACTGCGCTGGCATATCACTTTCTTTTCTGCGACAAGTCTTTTGGAGAGCTAACAGGGAGCCACCTGTGCTGAGGCGTATGCACCTGTACCATAGAACCAAATGAAAATATTAAATAATGTTTCTCTTTGTGCAGAAGAAACATCAAGAGCAAAAAAAAAATCTGCAAGAAGCATTGCCATCATGCAGAGAAACTGGTAAATAGTCTTATCTTTTCATGAAAAGACAAAAATTCTTCTGAACTGAGAAGACATGCTCTTTTTACAAGCTCACCTGTTTGCTACGTGCTGACACCTGAACAACCTGTGGCTGCAACAAGCCAAGGAAACAATTACGTCAATGAAATTGGTGTCCCTCAGCTTCGGTTTAAGAGCTGATCACCTGAAGGAAGGTCACGTGCAGGGAAACAGCATTTCAGTGAGGAGGTCGTATTGAACTAACCCAGGTGATATCCCCAGGTGTCCTTTACTTGGAAATCTCTTGGAATGCCATCATCCACATTGTACAGCCACACACACCTGACAGGGCCATTTCCAACAGGGAAAGTACTAAAATCTATTTTTCCAGTAAAATGTTTCAATATTTAGCAGCTCCTTCTATGCACATTTCAAACTCTTTCTCACTCTTTCACAAGTTTACTCCAAGCTGCATCATTGGTTTTGGTAATTTATTACTAATTATTAATTCATTAATTACTGGACTCTGTCAACATCGTATGTTCTCCACATGGTCAAGAATGAGCTGTCAAAAGCCTATAACTTAGTAGCAGCTGCCTTACTCATCACCTCCGCCTCATGTGCTAGATAGAGCATGTGGCACTAGAATTAGGACTTGTTCTCCAGGTTTGGCAACTTTCTGCTTTCCAGAAAGGCCCTCAACTCACGAGATTGCCAGAAACACCCACTATGTAAGGTCATAGTTGGCTGTACTTAGAAACAACTTAAAGTAACACCAGCTGTGGTAACACCAGTGATAGAAAGTTTGAGGACGTGCAATAGTGATCTCAGTCTGATTGAAAGGCAGGTTTAGTAACATTATCCAACTCAGCTCCGAAATGGTATATGACCTGAGATACAAGTTTAACATTAGAAATGTGCATGGGTAGTAAATGTGTGGATGCTGGTATGAAGGAAATGGTTAATGACATGAGTCACATTTACCTGGTTCTCAGTTCATCTGGACATCAATATGCACTGTAATGTAAATATCTACTGTGTTGGTTTTTTTGTATTTTTAAATCTTTTCCTCTCCATCTTCCTCGCAACTTTAGTCTCTATATCATAAACCTTTTTAACTACTCAAAAATACTCCTCTTACTGTGAGTTACTTTTTTCTCAAATTTTTCCCAAATCCTTACAACTTAGTTGCCTAGTCATAGGTACCTTTACAGACCAGATGTGACTTAAAAATATAGTAATAACAAACAAATTCAAAGAAATTCTGCTTGTGATTTCAGTGTAGAAAGTTCAAATCCAGAGTAGAAAAATTATTATTTTATACAGCTACATTACAATTCTTGAACTGCAGGCACATGATAAAGTTACATATTCATCTTGTATTTCACACAGACTTTATAAACTTGATTTGCCATTTCTTAAATGGAGTTTATGGCAGCTGTAGTAACTAAAGGCCTTACAGCTTTTTCTGCAGAGGAATGTGGCCAATTTTGCTCAGTTCATGAACACTAATTTAAAAAGCCAGAGTTTGTGATTATTGATTCTATAATTGATAGTTTGCATAAAGGATTTAAAACGCAGTGATCAATTGAATGCTGGCTCTCTAGAGAGGCTTTAGCTGTTCAGCATAAGTCTAAGAAGTTTGACGTAAGTAGATTGTAACTATATAGCTTGATAAAAAAGCTGAATTAATCAAGGTTATTGTAACTTTATTAGAAAAAAAGAGAAACCCCTGTATTTATTACAGTAGACAGTACTGTAATAGACTTTTTATTCCTGAAAAGTTTTAATTTATACGAGCACTATTACTACGGAAAATTATATGTATTGAAGCAAATATGACAAAGGTGATTTGTACAGATCAGTATTACATCATATACTTCTGTCCTTAACCAGTTAAGAAAAGCTGGAGAATAAGGAAAAGTTTGGGAAATTTCTTTGGATAGTATGGCAGTCTTGTTCCTTTCTGGCCTTTCCATACAACCACCACAATTTCAGCAACAAAAAAAAGATGTTAGCAAAAATGAAAACAAATTTCTCTCTCAATTTCTGTTTAAGGGAGCTTGGATTCTAGAGTAATTTAAGTGTGATGATAGAAATGAAGCTAGCAAAAGTAATTGAGCCTTCCTAATCTTAATATAATTATCAACCAGTGAAATTAAGAGAAAACCGTTTTGCTAACTGAGCATTGAAGGAAGACAGTCAATATGGAAATTGTCAACAAAGGATATCCTGGTTTCTAAAGCTATCATGAAGTTTTCAGAATTAAATTAGCACTAAAATTTATATTAACATGGTAACTTTTACAGTCAACTTCTTACACTGTTGGATGGTCCCCTGTGGGGTCTCTAGTTAAAAAAACTGTATCCTTAAAGGGACATAATTATTATTCTACTTTTACTATTTCTAACCTTGTCCTTGTCACATCTTCATATTTTAGGCTAGAATGAAAATCTTATTTTCAAAAAAATTAAACACATATTAAGATTTTATTCACAAGGGATAGCAACATTTTAATTACTTGCAATTAACTTACCTACATGTCTGTCTCAGGAAGCTGTGCAGGGAGACAGCAACAGCACCATCAATAAGAGATTAGACAGATTCATGGACAACAGATCTATAAGCAGCTACTGAAAGGGATGGACAGGGGTACAGCTTCTAACATCCCTAACTCAAAAAGCGTGAGCGCTGGAGAATTGTGGATGGCCTGGACAGCAGAAGATAGACTAAGTTCACTAGCTCCTTCCAAGCAGCATGTCCAGCTGTCCCTGCTAGAGCCAGAACACAGAGCTGGAAGCACTTCTGGTCTCACTGAGTAAGGCATTTCTCATGTGCTTGTACAGTCTGTCAAGGACATCTGGACAATTAACAGTGCTCACAGCTCACTGAGATTAATCGCATCTCCCAGGAGCCACTTCTTTAATATGTATGCAGAAATAGCCCCTCTTCAGAAGAGTTTCAACACAAGTGAATGTTTCCAAAAACTCTTCCTCTTCTTTGAATGCAAGCTTTAAGTTCTGAGTTTGCAGCTGTGATTTATTTTTCATTTGCCATAACTAATATTACTGCTGGTCCTAGTAATTTTATTTGGCCTTTTCCCACTGCCATTTTCAAACAGCATTTGAGAGAAATGCCAGGTACTACTTCACAAAAATACTCAAAACTGTTCTCCAAACACATCCTCATCACAGTGAAGGCATGGAATACGACTGCCCCTCTGTCATTTATTGTACGGAAAGCAGTGCTGTAATTCTCTGGCATTGCGTCATCTGTGCAACCCAGGTTACTCACCCCTTTGCATTATCAAGATTGTATTTTTCCTCCCTGAGAAATAGCAGTTATAATAGACTATTTTCAAAATGACAGCTTAAGTGGCTCCATGGTTCCTAATATCTATTCAGAAGTCTTGTATCCCTGCATATTTTTATTGCTTTCTTTAAAAAGCAGCTTGTGCTAAAAGTAATAAATTATTAATGCTATATGTCATAAAATAAAATAAATACTCACTTTTTGAAGAACCCGATCCACTAATCAAGAGTAAATGAATGCACCTGAATTATTCAAGGAACCTCAAATAGTGCAACTTGTACTCAAATTGAATATTGTGAACAGAATACTTGCAATGTAACAAAAAGAATCTCTAGTCATACTAACTACTCCATTTTCATAACAGGAAATGGGATTTTTATTATTATTTTTAGTCAGTGTACTTATTTTACCCTCCTTGCAAGGGCAAAAAGGTCCAGGGTAGGTTTCTGCACTTTGTTACCTTTAACCAGTCTTCAAATGAACAGCGCTTCAAATGAAGCAGGTAAAACTCTATTCCTGTGCAACAGAATTGTGTCTCCGTTAATGGTGAGCTGCAGGTTGGCGATCATTAAACAGCTGTGCAAGGAACATGTGAAAAATGCTGCCATTTGTTGCGAGAAAGTGAGCATTGCTTAGCTGGCGGCATTTTAAATCAGTGAGTGATGGCATTAAGGGCAAGACAGGAATGAGCAGATCTTAGACATTTCATTAAAAACAGCTCCTGCAGCCAGAGTTTGTTTCCTGCCTATTACAATCCATTTATGTCAATGAATTTTCTGGCACTGCTTTAGGATTTTTCACTACAGCACCCTGTTGCTCCCAGTATGGTATTTATACCGTACCCCCCAAAGATATCTGCATTCTCAAGTAAGAGTTTTCTTTGGGAAAAAAAAACCAACCAACCAAACAAAAAAAACCCCAAAAAACCAACCAACAACAAACGAAGCTGCGCCACATTTCTACATACATCTGCAATATCTCATTCTTACACGTAGAAACCTTGCAAATCCTGTGGAACAGTATGTCATGTTAAGTGCTGATTTATTTAGATGTTTTTATTTAATAGATTCTCCTGGATTCAAACAGACCTGCCCAAGAACTATTACGAATGTCAAATTGTAGAAGTAACAAGAGTCATCAGAAAGCAGTAAAGCAATGAACTGCTCCAGGAGAATGGAGTTCCTGATTCTCTTCCTTGGTGGTTCTGTGATCCAGTCTTGAATTCTTGTGATAAACAATTCTTCCCTCTTGGTTTCCGTTTGCCTGCTCCACACGTGCATGACTTCGTAGAATTTCACTGTCAATGAAACTTTCTCAGAGGGTGAGACAGGGTGGAAGGGGAGGAAGAAATCTTCAAAAAAATATACGTATTATCTCTCAACATTGGAAAAGTAATGACGTGTTGCTTCAGACACACTCAGAGTGACTGATTTCATGTCACTGGGGCTGGTAACTTAAAAGAGCTGCTAGAATAGTTTTGAACAGGCTTTATAATATTTTTGTTTATGTAAACCTAAAAGCCAATGCTGAAGGAACGTGTTTTATACATTCTAATATGAATTTAACCTATGTGCTGCAATATAAATCATACATCTATTTTTAAATTAAATCAACAACCTGGAAGTAGTGCACTTCTGAACGGGATTTGAAATTGCAGCTTCCATTTGGGAATCTGAGATTTGGCAGACATACCTTGACCCACGATCCTATTACAAGAGATATCAAATTAATGCTCAAATCAAGTAGCAAGTTTGCAACCTCAAACCTGATCCCGTTCCTATTGAAATCAATGGATTGTTTCCACTGAATTCGGGGGCCATCTGTTCAAACCAAATGTGCTTTATATTTTGTGACAAAAAGAATAAAGAGAATTTTTTCATCTCAGAGAGTGTATTCCCCAGATGAAAGCCACAAGCTGAAGCTATGGGATTTACAAACTCCTTTTGTTTAGTCCTGAAGGAACAAAATGTCTCCAAATGCCTATATTCCCATTAGCTTTATGCGTTGTGTCTCTGGAATAAAGATACTTTATCTGGTTGTATTTCGAAAACATTGAAAAATCTGCAATAATCTCAAAGAAAAGCAACTTCTGCCTGGAAAATAATGCAAACTTCTTTCAGAATCTAACATTAATCTGGAAACCTGAAATGAAGTACATACTGAGCTCTTTCTAGATGATTTAACTGCAATGTAAGAAAGAGTCACTTAAGTATTATCTTTTTCTACTCAACTTCTAGCATGTTTACATGCATACACAGATTTCATTAAAAATTATTTTCAGTGAATGGTGATATACTATACATTTTTACCTAAACGTGCTCACAAGTACTTTTTCATCATAGTGTGAACAGATCAAATCAGAGCCAGAGAGAATGTATTTGTCACATCTTCCTTCCAATCTCATCTGTTTTTCCATCTACATGTGTTCATCATAAATCCAGTAAAACACGCTGAAATGCTCTGGAAGGGCAACCTCAATAATGTCAGTGAATTTATGTGGTAGTGAGACTAGATTTTAACAGCAGCATTACTTTCCATTTCAAACCTGTGATAAAACTTCTGCTGCAGTTTCAGAGTTATCTGAGAAAACATTTCCTTGTTTCAACTGTGGCAGGAAGATGAATGATTGAGTTGGTAGAATGCTACAGATAAAAGGTTAGGAACATTCTTTATCGAGATTATCATTTTTTTTAATCTCTCTTGGAGTGAAATAAAGATCTTCCCATTTAAATCTTGAGTCCGTATCCATACGCTTTGCTGGGGGCTGGAATTGCCAGGAGCTGAGATATCAGAACTACAATCCAGTGAAGTTGACCAAAAGATTTTCATCAGCTCTTCTTGGTCCTTGAATCATCTACTAAATGAATAAGGCTTCTTTTACAGCAGTGAAAAATACATCTTTTTTCTTAATTTATTTTCATTTCAGGGAAACCTGATACATCTCTTACTACCTAACAAAAAGATAACACACTTATTATTAGTTAGTAAAAGATTTTTATATTAATATTTACTTTGAAAAGTAGTCCTCTTTCTTCCTGCCTTCAATGTTTTTAGTATGTTTGTTGCCCTGCTGTTAGTATCGTAAACAGCACCTTTTTTCTTTCAGAATATTCAGGCCTTATACTGAACTTTAATATTAACAAATTATCTGCCGTGTATTTTTATACAAGATCACATATAGGCAAATAATGACAAGTCTACTAAGTGGTATGCTACCTTGGTATATTCTGATTTTGAGGTAAGTATTTGGCAAATGTTGATCTAATCCAGGTACAGGCTGAATTTGCAGGCTACACAGCAGGATCTCTGTCTGGATGAAAGAATGGCTGCCTGGCAGAGGACCACTTTCTAGGATGAGCTTGGTGTGTCGTGATTATGTTAAAGTTTTGGGAGGGCTTCAAAACCTAATAGAAATTATTTGTAAAAAATGGGTTTTTTTAAGCGTATTATAGAGAACACAAAGCATTGACAGTGTTGGAGAGAAATATCTTGGTTTCCTGACTTATCAGTCAGTCATAAAGTGTAATTGGCCCAGCTGCACAACATGGCATGAATCATTAGGATGACATTATCCTGTCTTCACTCATTTCTTTTCTGCTATATCTCACAAGTCTGAGACGGGCAGCTATTTTTAATACTGAAAGCTTTCGTATGCCAGGTCCCACATGAACTAATCCTGTCCTCTATCTCATTCAACATCTGTCAGATCAGCAGGGGGTAACATGAGATGTTCCAGACTAAAAAGCCAATGACACCTGACGATACAGCTCATCTATCAGGAGCAAATACAGCCCCAACCAGGTCCTTGAGTGACTGGAGCATATGCACACAGGAGAAGCCCTTGTCTTGGGACTTTCAGAAAAGCTAATACTCAAAACCTTTCCTCAGGAGCAGGCCATGCCGCGGCACAGGTTTCTCTTGCTAAGCCTGAATCTCTTCAAGGTCTCCACCTACCCTGCAGTCATGGCTTCATTGGGTCCTGTCACTCCCAAATGACATGTGTAACACGGCAATAAACTCAAAGGTGAAGCGATTAGAAGTATATTAGAAAATGATGAGTGGTGTCTGACAGGTGAAGAGGAATTAACTGCTGATCAAAGAACTAAAACAAAACTAGCAAGAGGTCAAAGCGTGTAAAAAGAGGTGGCTCTTCAGGTGGTTGCGGTTCATGTCTGGCATTCCTGGTTACAGGATGCTGTCACTGCCTAAAGCTTAATGAGTTCAAGAGGAGACATAACAAATCCTCAGAGAAATCCTGTGTTATTTATTAAATGCATAGCAAGAACATCAGCTCAGGAAATGCTGCAGTTGCTTCAGGCTTGCCTTGCTTCGTCCCTGTTCCAGCACCTGATCACCCTACCTGTGAATTATTTTTCAGTTACATCGAATTAGAACTTGTTCATTTACTCACTTGTTTGCTTCTGGCTCTGTATTTCCACTGGGTTCTGTTTCTCTGAGCTCCACAGTGCTGCCTTTACGGCAGCTGATACTGGGAGCTTCTAGAAGGTTCTGCAGCCCTCAGCTTCTGTGGGCTGTGATTGGTTCGTGGTTGCTAGCTGGCTTCTGATTGGCTGGTTCTTGTATAAAGAGGCCTGCGGGTGGGGGCTGGGGGTATAGCGGACTGGATGCCGTGCGGAGGCAGAGCTTCGTGGCGGTAAGTGGGTGGTGGAAGGTTCCAGAAGGCGCGAGAGCGCTCGGCGGTGGCGGTGCCGCCGGTGCCGAACCAGGCTCAGTTCCTGGTGCCGGCAGCCGCCATCTTGTTTGAGGGGGCAGGCAGGGCCCGGGACTCCTCCAGGGCGCTTCAGCATGTCGTGGCCTACTGTGAGAGCGCATTTTCCAGGTACAAAGCTTGCTTACGGTATAGTCGGTATGAAACTTTGGGGGCATTTTTATTTTTTGCTTTTGATTTCTTTCTGTCCCTTACAATATGGGCTAAGTTGTACTTCTGTTACAAGCCTTATTAAGGGCTCAAGTCTATGCAAACAGAAGGATCATTCTGAAAGATTAGCAGTACTGGCTGTGGGCTGTTCTGTGGGCGTTGTGGCCTTGTTTTCTGTCTTCAAGAGAGTCAGAGAAGTAAGTTTGTTCAGCATTAGGAAGGGAAGACAAAGCTTATTGTTGTCTGTAGCTACCTGATACGAAGATGCAGAGGAGGCAGAGATGGACTCTTTTTGGAAATAAACAGGGGACAGGCTGATATATAGCGGACAAAAGTTGAAAATAGGGATAGTCTGGTTAGATACAATAATATTTTTTTCGCCGTGAGGGTGGTCAGACCGTGCAACAGGGGATCAAAGGGGCTGTGGAATCTGCCCTTTGTGACAGTCAAAACTCATATGGGCCTAACTCTGAGCAACCTCATCTGTGTAGCTTAAGTTAGATGACTGAATTAGATGAGCTCCAGAGGTCCCTTCCGATCTAAATTATTGTATGATGCTATCAATCCTATTGGTGAGCTTTTAATGTATTTCTTCATTACTACATATGCAGTAGACTTGAATAAAAGTATTAACAGCAATATTCTATGTGAAATTTGAATATCCTGTTTAGCGTTTCCTTACTTCTTTCTACATGTTTTTCCTTATTGTGATTCCCCTTACTGAAGAGGAAAGCTTGAAATACTTTCTTGCAAGAATTTCTGGATAAGATTCCTGGCAGGAAAAAAACCAAAACGCGCAAAGCAAACGTCTTTTGAAATTATAAGTTTACTAATGGCATTTTTTAAATTTACTTTTTGTTATCTTTATGATCAGTGTTCAGGGTTCAACATTCATATTCTGAATAGAGGAGGTTAGTGAGGGGGATTGTTTTCATGGTTGATATCAGGAGAGTGTAAAAATATTTTGTTGAAGTACTAGAAGCATGACCTGAAATGATTAAGACTTTTCCTCAAGATAAATTTCATACAATATATGTCTGAGAAAAGATTCTGAAATAGTGTAAATAGTAGTCTCAAAGAAGAAGCTACTCACTCCCCATGCAGGTGTTGTTAAAAACATACAGGGCGGTTTTACTTTTTTGCTAATCTTCTTCTCCAGCCTTTCTGCAAAGGGATTGATACTAAAAGAAAATAGAGATGGCCATTAAAAGGTGGCTTTTTCATTAATCTTTGCTGTCAGTTTGTATAATGTACAAAAATTCTTTCTTTGCCTTCTGCTAGACCCAGAAAACATCTCTACATAATAGAAAAAGAACAGAATAGAGATAACTGTTGTAAGAGGATAATGAATTTTATGATGTAGTTAATAGACAAAAAGGAGATGACAGCATCTTTGGTAACATGGGGTGTCTGTTTCATTTGTTCCTAAACCTTCTTGCGTTGGTGTCAGGTATAACATCCTATTTAGAATTCCCATTATAGATTAGTCCCAAAGGCAGTGTGGATAGGTGCCTTCAGGCATGCGCCCTGCTAGCCTGGTTCCCAGCCTTCCAGGTTAGTTCCTTAGATAACTAGGATGCAGTAGGTTTCTGTTGAGCAGCAACCAGGAGGTGGTGTATGGTGAACACAGAAGTCAACCTGAAAACCTGCCAGGATGTCCTTGCGTTTATATCCATAGAGATAAGAAGTGTTTGTAGGTACCCCTTTAAGGACAAATACATTTCAGGACCATCTCATAAACTCTATTTTGCTGCAGCATAATACTGATTGTCCTTAATTGTTTTAAAAGTTCACGTAGCCTGGAATTCCACATCCCAGAGTGATTGTAAATGGATGCTTGCAGAAGAGAAAGATGGCTTCCTCTAATGCTGAGTTTGACACCTAACACTTTCCCTGGTTTCAACTATTTTTTTTGTTGGCTACTTACTAAACCAGATGTGGTTTCTACGTACCTAGTAATGCATAGTTAATACAGGATTTCTCTTCCGTGATCTTAACTAGACTCTTACTTATGTAAAATTTTGGCATTGATGATATTTGACAAGGAGTGCTACATCCTAGTGACATGTTGCATTAATGGTGGTCTAATGTGGGTTGGAACTTGCATCCTGGTAGTTTATTTAATGCCATTTAGTTGTTATGCATTAAGGGCTGGTGATTGATCACCAAATTGATTGAGCCACCTCCTCCATACCACTGACAGATCTCTGTTGTATCTGAAGGACACAGAAGGGTCTTTGCTTCTTTGATCATTTGAGGTGAGAGGTTCAGAACTGGATGCAATATTCAAGATAACAATGAATCATGGATTGCTTGTGGTGTTTTATTTGGCTTTCTTCTGATTAATACCGGTTTAGCTTTTCAGGCTACTACTGAGCTGGTATTTTCATGGGACTATTTATAATAACTCCCACTGTCTTGTCCTGAATGATAATACTCACCTCAGAGCCTGTTGTTTTATATGTGAAATTAGGATTGCTCTGCTCACCGAACATACATCACTTCATGTTTTTCTTCATTGAGTTTTGCCTGATTTTAGTGCCTAATTGCTGTAACTTAAAATCCCTTTGCAGTTCTTTACAGCTGCTCTTTGCCCTTACTCCTTCAAATGACTTTGTGTTGTTGAACTTCTATCACCTAACTACCTAACTGCTTGATCCCTTTTCCATCTTGTGAATGTTCAACAGTTACACGTTCCTGTAGAATGCCATTAGTGACCTCCGTTCTTCATGAGGGCAGATCATTTATTCCTACATTTTGTTTCTTATCTTTTTAAGCCATCATTTATCCATGACATTCCCTCTTATGCTATAACTTCTTAGTTGCTTTCAAAGCCTTGATGGAGAAATTTGTTGAAAGCCTTTTAGAAATATATGTAGACTTCTATCAATGGCATCACTTTAGCTGCACACAGGTGACCTTTTTGGAGAATTCTTCTAGGTTTGTGCAAGGCAATTTCCTTTAACAGAAGGCAGGTTGACTCTCTAAAAGTACATTATTTTTGTCAAGATGTCCATTAATTTTTTCTTTAAAGTATCTATAGATGTTAGATTTCCAGACGTGTTATTTCTCACATCTATTCTGGCATCCCTCTAAAATTTGATATTTTTCTAGTGCTCAGATGCCAATGTCACTTTAAGTGAATAGTTATTCACTGCTGGGAGTAGTTTGGCTAATTGGCTTCCCTTAGAAGTCTTAGGTGAATACCACCTAGTCCTTGTGACTTGATATTGCTCACAATGTTAAATCTCCTGGAATCTCCTCTATAGTTAACTTCAGCTTCAGACAGATCCTTTGAGTCCTCCACAAAGAAGGATTCTAGACTAAGAATTTCCTCTTTCTGCTACAGGGACCATATGCAGAATTTGGCTTTTCTGAAATATTGTTGGCTTCTGTGAATGCTTCTCTTAGAGTGTATGTATTGGCCTTGCAGACTTTTTGAAAGGTTTTCTGCTGTTGATATTAATAAAGAAAATACTGTTAGCTTTGATTCCTTTAGCTTGCTGTTTCTTGCATAATTCTGTGGTTGACTTCCTGTGTATGTATGTTTAATGTACCAAAGTTTATTTTCACTTCACTTTTAACAGGATGCCTTATAGTTTCCAGAAAGTGCTAAAACATGTTTAAGATCTTTAAGGAAATAGAAACACGTTTGACTATAATAAAATATGTTTATTTCCTCTCCCCTATTTAAACTGATTGCTTTTAAAGGTAATTTTTTTAAATGCATTTTTTTTGCATAATAGTCTGTATAATGTCAGGCACATAACTGTGTATGTACATTAATTTGCTGAATAGGAAAGAATTTAATTGGAGACTTAAATATGCTGCTGAATTTGAGCTTGATAACTCTTAACTTCCTAACAGTCTAAGTGATATGAATGTATCAATTAGGAGGTATAAAGTTTACCCCCAAACACCTTGAAGGTTCTAGTTAAAGCTAGTCAGAGAGATGAAAGCTCAATTTAGCAACTTCCATTTCTTTTTTTTTTTTTGTCCTTTTCCTTTATTGCTTAAAAAGAAAGTATGACTAACTATTGTATTACAACATGGCATACATTACAACATAAAATTATCCTGAAACCTGTTTTCCTTCCATTTCTGGTGAGTTATGAATTGAGGAATTTGAAGTGGTTATCATTTGCTTCTATTTTTTAGTGTTTGTTAATTACAACACCACTATTCAGATTTATCAGGTAAACTGAAATTCTCTCTCATTTCTATTTTGGATCACTAGTTTTAGATTTGTAGTACCTTGTCTAGATCTCAGGTCTGTCTTTTAAGTTAGCTTACCTAGTGTTCTGAGATCTTGTCAGATAGAAGAATAGTAAATAGTTGTTCAGATTTCAAGCCCTAATGTTTCTGGTTAAAGCCATGAAGTGCTTTCCTATTACAAGTTTCAACTGAAGCAAAAAATACGAATTCAGGATTTTTTTAATAAATAAATTCTTTGTAGGAACTAAACCCAAACTTGTATATTTGTTCAGCTTGCTTTCTTTAAAGATCATATGAACTCAGAATATAAACTGCTTACTTTACGGCTATTTACTTGTTTTTTCTACTTATCATAATTTACCAAGGCTTTCTATCATATATTCAACATTTCCAGTCAGGCTATCTCCAAAACAGCTCTTCAGGCATACAGTGTTATGTTATTTTGGTTAACAGTGAGCTCTGTATCGCAAACTTTCCTACTTAGCTAGAAATAATAGTTTAATTTTTACAACTTTGACATGAGACATGCTACCTACAGCACAAGTTTAGGCGATTGTAGTTAGAAGTGCCTTCTTGGTAATGAGGTATCCCTAAGGATACATGTATGAATGATGGAGACAGAAGTAGGGCCTTAGATTATACAGCATTGAAGAAAAATCCCTGCAATATGCTGGTATAGGCCCTCAAAATTTGGCGTCACCCTGAAGAATTCACATTCTGTTCTGCTTTGTAGAAATTCCTGTTAACTTCTTAAGGGCAAATAGATTTAAAAAGGGATATAAAGGCCTGATCTCACATCTATAGTCTAGGCTGGCACCATGGCTTGGGTTACTTCTATAATAAAATTGAAAAACCCTTAGGCAATGTCTGGCTATTGTTGGCTGCTTTAAATCCTGGAGACCCTAGAGAGAAGCCTACTGTTGCCAACACCAGTAGCTGATATCAGAAGTAAATAAAGTGGTGGCTAATGCTTTTTAATGCTGGAGATGGCTTTGGGATTATTATGAAGGCATGAGGACCACAGTAATAGTGTGTCACTGAATCTCCTAGATCAACAACAGGTTGAGTGAAGGAAGTGTTAGTGGCTTATGTCTGGTTTCAATACATGAGTAATAAAAATGCGACTAATCAAGGATTAGGACCAAGGATTAAACCAGGGTTTAGGAAGAGAGACTCTGAAGTAAGATTACAAATGGGTTACATAGTGCTAAAACTCTACAGGGTGTAGGTTGTTGGTACTCAGTGAAGTTTGGGCTAAGAAAAAGAAGGCTCAGTTTATTGCTGAGGTCCTAGTGTTCAGAATCAGGGCTGGAGATGGCAAAAACTTGCTTGGTGGATGTGCAGCTTATTGTTCAAGGTGAAGGGTTTGGTAGTGTGTATGACAAGGAGACCTGGTGTGGTGGGGTATATTGGAGTCTACACGGTCTGAGTTTGTGCTGCTGTAGAGGTACACCACTGTTTCTGTTACAGCTTTTTTTTGTCACTAAGATGACCTAAAGGCTGGGTTAGGTTTAGTTGCTGGAATTAAGCTAAAATGAAATGTTAAGCACTAGCTTATCATTTGAATATAGTTAAAGCCAGGGTCAAGCTAGGTCATGATTCATTATTGAGGAAAATTGTATTTCTTAGTAGCATCAATTCTTGATCTCTTCATAGCTTATTTGTGCAAAACTCTGATAGTTGGTTTCATCTTAATTTTGGTCTCACTCCTAATAACTTCTTCCATTGGGAGGTAGACAGGCTTCATTTAATAGATAGACCTTCCAGGCCCCAGGGGACTGGCACTGGCTTCAGTTTGGTAGGAATGATTCAACATTTTTGAACTTCTCTAAATGTAACTTTATCTTTGTACTTTGTGTGTGTACAAACATGTATGTGCCAGTCTTTGTTCCAAATAAATAATTGCAGTCAGTTGCTTATTGAGTGTAATACGCTTGAGCCTGTCAGAATTTTCAGCATCATCCCATTGCCAGTTCATTTCCCCCATCCCAGGCTATGTGTTCATTTCCCATACAGCACTGATCAAAACAGTTGGAGAGTTTGGGCTGCAGTCTAGGCTTTGGCAGCCTTGTGTAAGTGCTAAATTTGATTTTTGTTTCCAAATTAGAGGTTATGTGTTTGCATAGTCTCCTGACTCCTGCTGAGTTTACTTCTCAAGAAACAAGATGCTACTGATTTCTTCTTTAATGCAGAGGTAGATAGTGCCAATATTATCCTTCTGATGGGTCTGGAAAAGTGTGGAAGCCAAAAACCAAGAGAAGTTGCCTTTCATAAATCAGTTCAGTGTGCCATGGCTCATGGCTCCCTGTTCTGTAGCAGTCTTACTATGGGTTGCCAAACAGAGATAAACAGACTGGCTCCCATGCCATAAATTGCTAACCTGTCCTCCAACCAGTGGTGAGATGAGTACTTTTGTTTTAAAAGCATTTCACTAATGTGTTTAATTCCTTTTTATCTTAAATTCAGACTATGCATTAGCTCTACCTGCTGCTTTTTTTTGTGCGGTACTTTCACTCCAGAGTCAGGGACGTTTGAGATGCAGGCTAAGATAAATAAATGAAAATTTTTTTAATTTTCCTTTTAAAGAAAAAATAAGTCAGATTTGTAAACTTAAGCTTCTTTTTGCACCCACCAGTACTGGTGTTCCATTAAATGTTTTCCATCAAATAGAAGGCATTTCTTGATGATTCCCAGCTTTAATAGTTCTAATAGGAGGTTAGTAACTCTCATTTGTAGAGAGATTCTCCATATAATGAATAAGAAATTGTAAGGCAATAAAATTAATGAGAGGAAAAAATTGGTAAGAAATCAATGACAAGTCAATGACAGCTGAATGCAATTCATATAAATGTGACTGGTAGTAAGAACCATCTGTGAAAGCCTCAGCTAGAGAATTAATCTGAACTTCCTGAACCTTTCACTTCTACTTCTGCTCTTTCTTCATAGTGATTTTATTCCTGTCAGGAAAACTTTTGCTTTTCCAACAATTTTACAGAAGATGTTAAGAACTGCAGTAAACTAGCAGACGTGTACAGTAACTTCTCTACAGTCCTCTAAAAAAAATTGATGGTGCCATCTGGAGTCCTGGGAAGATTAAACAATTTGCTTTTTAAAATGTATTTGGTTGCCTGTTTAAAGGTGTTTTCCTGTATTATCATAATACTAAATCTAGCATTATCAAACAGCAGACAGAATAGTTCAGCAAAGTTTTTATTCATATAAGATAGGGGTGTAGAGTTATATAAATATGCAGTTCAGTGCATTGCATTACAGTGTCTTTAGTGACTCGAATCTAGTATTTCACTGTGACAGCAATTGCAGTCATCTCTAACATGTTTTTTTAGCTCTGCTGTTCTTTATACTACTTCCTTATGAACAAAACAGTAGGCTATAAGATATTAAATAAGCTTAAGCGTAACATGAGGAATGCTGGAATGGGAAAATCCAGTGATATAACTCTATTGATATAACTCTCAGTATAAACACATTGTTTCAGGATTTACAGCATCATTTAGTGTTACTTTTGTCTCCTTGGAAGTGGTTCGGTTTTAGCAAAGCCACCAAAAATATGAAAAAAAGTGCTGAATTCCAAAGATAGAGACCTGTACTAACACAGAGTGATGGAATTATGTTGGTTTGAGTATACCAATACATTTTCCTGGAAAGACATTCTTTAATTGTATTTTGGAATTTCTATTGATTTTTTTTGTTAGCATGATTGAATGTAACATCTAGCTTAGGCAACAGTGTCCTGAAATAGACCTACCAACTCAGTCCTCATGGTGACACACAAAATCTGAGTACAGATTGCCAGCAGCATCAAAATAACTAATAAACCTTTCCCTATTCAGGAAGCTAACAGAAGATCGTGAGTCAAGCAAGCACTGTCTCCATGCTTGAGGATACTGCCTCATGTTACACCAGTCCTTCACGGGGATATCTTGAAGTAGTTTAGTGGTATGTAGTATGAATTTAAAGTACTTTCTCTTACCAGTAGAAGTAACAGTATCTGCAGTTTTTCTTTCACATAGGGCTGTGTAACTACAGTCCTGTACACATACACATAAAATTATGTAAGTACTTGCAGAAATCTCAATGGGTACAAAATCCATCTCAAGTCTGTATTCTAAATAATCTGTATTTTCATAATACTAAAAAACTTGATTTCTGCCACACCCTCCCCACCAACTCTCCTACTTAAGAAAGCTACTGATGTCTTCAAAGTCTATAGGACTAATATGTCATTAACATGGTTAAGAAAGGGAAATACTCTGTGTACTACAAGAAGTAAAACAAGAAATGGTTTGAATTTGAAAACAAATACTGATAAGTCGTTAGAAATGTTAGGAAAGGTCTTAGGCATGTCTTGTAGTCTAGTTTTCTGCCCTTTAAAGGTCTTGCATTAAGCTGGAGATTGTTTTATAATCCATTATGCATGGTGCCTATTAAAATAAAGGTGGCTATCTTTCTTCCATTTAAAATTTGGAAATCTATATTTTGAGTTTATCTTTAAATGAAGTATAGCAAGATATGGCAACATTTCTGTGAGGTTAATTTTCACTTGACTTTATGAAATATTACACTGGTCTTCTGTGTTAGTTCTTTTATGTGTTCTGAGTTCTACTAGGTTATCAGGCCAAATCCTGTGTGTAGCGTGACCAACACACTCTTACTTTGCTAAAGAAAGGGAATGTGATCAGCTGAAGAGAAGTGTTTGCCTATAATGATTTCTCAGTCTGCTGCTTCAGCAGCAGCTTGTTGCTGCAGTCCAAGGGTAAGTGGTAAAAGCAGCAGGGAAGACAACTAGCAATTTGATCACCTCATCGGTACACTGTGCCATGTGTTGTCTAAGACAGTCATGAAAGCCTGAGAACTTGTGGAAGGCCACAATTGGTGTTTATCATTCATATTTTATGGATAACAACTTTGATTTTCAGTTGTGAAAGTAACAGCAAGTGATAGCTGGGAAGCTGTCAAAATCACTGAAGTGTTTAGCAATGTTATTTCAGTGACTATGCTGAAGACTATCTGTAGAATTCAAAGCCACAAAACATAACTAAAGTCAGGTCCCTTGCTTATCTATTTAAAATGGTTGAATTCTTTGTCTGGAGACAAATGTTTAAGAAAAGTTTAAAAGAAAAGGATATATGAAGACTGGAAATAATAAATAGAAATTATTCTTAGCTTGGCTATTTTGGCATTAAATGCCAGAATATTCAGAAAAAGTGACAGCATTGAGAAATTTACCTGAAAGAGCTTGACAAGTCACTGAGACCATCCTTTCCCTGTAAGCTGTTATCAGCTGTCTGTCTAGGCAATGTGTTTCAAAAATACCTGTCCCAGTTGTTACAGAGCTTTTTGTAATGTTTGACTTGAGTCTGTCTTGCTGCAATTAAAGTGATCTGCTGCTGTTTATTGTGCTCTTGTCAATGTGGAAAGTGTGACCTTCCTCTCTGCAGTAGCCTTTTATACCACCTGCACTGTTATGACTTTAGCTCAACTCAATCCTTCAGTCTATCTTCTTAGATAAGGAACAAGTACTCAGACTCACAGGGGCAGAGACCTGTTATCATCTTCCTAGCAAGTAATATTCATATCCTTAACACTTAAGGCACTTCTAGCGGAACTATACAAGCTCCCACAGACTAGCTGTTGTAGCAGAATTCTTGACAAGTTGAGAATTTTAATGTTGATGTTCCCTAATCAAATAAAATTGCTTTATTCTGCATGAAAACTTAGGAGCTATTTTCCTCGTGGAGTAATGTTGAATACTGAGTAGTCCTGTTAATGTATCATAGGACAATCTACTTGCAGGTCAGACTGGGTAATCCAGGTATATTGTAGTAACTCTTAACCAATAACATAGCAGGTGTAATATCTGAATATACCCCGAGCTGCAGTAAATCTTCAAAATTCAATTTTGTTATGCTCTGGGTACAACATTTTGTGGGGGGGAAGGGAGGAGGAGAAAGACTGGTGGAAAATGATGCTGTAGGGATGCTCTTTGGAACCAGTTAACTATGCAGTGGGTGTAAATGAAGGCATGGCTAGGACATACAGATTGTTAATGAATAGTAGTTGGATAAAATAGCAGTATGGAAAAGAACAGCAAGCATTTAGGCATTACAGAAAAAAACGGTTTCTTTCATAGTACAATAATGATGCCACAATATTCCTGTCTAGCTTAAGAGCTTCACTGAACTCTTAAGGTCTGTAAAATGCCAAAACGGTTCAGGAGCTAGCTTCAGAGTCTGTATGGCATGACAAGCTGTATGCCTAAAAAAACTTCACTATCCCAGGAATACCGAAAGTAATGTAGCCAGGCTTTGAGAAGCACAAAGAACGATAATGTTGTATTGCCATCCTCTCAAAGGATTTGTTGACCACCCTGCTATAGCAGTGTACTTTGCTGTTTCTTTATTTTAGTGTATTATCGGGTATAACAAATTGAAGCCCATGAATTTTGCATCTGCTGACAAATGCACTCTACTGCAAGTAGAATTTTATTTTTACAGGGAAGTAGATAGTTTTATTTTATGCAAGAAAAACACAGAGAAAGGTGAACAAGACTTTTTAAGAGTGAGAAAGTATAATAATTGTATTGAATTAATGTCTTTCATGCTGCTCTGCCAGTCCCCCAATTTTTGATTTAACTGTTAGCATGTACATAGGAGTTCTTACAGTAGCTTGGGAAGATGAATAGAGAAGAAAGCCCATTTAGCACCCAGAAGCTGGAAAGAAGCAGGGTGAGGAAATGCCTTCTGGACCATGTCTTCAGCAAATTTCTTAACTTAGAAGAAACAAAAGACTTGCTTATTAGTTAAAATAGGCCACTGCCACTTTGGATAATATACTTTTAAAATTCCACACTGTGGCATCTGTGACCTCAAGATGTTAAGATAATCCACAGAAGTTAACCACTGAATTTTTATTACAAGTACATTGACAAAACCATAGTTTTATTGTATCTGCACATATAATAAAATTGGCTGGATTGCTGAGAGCTGTACTTAGGGATGAAAACCCTTTTAGAAAGCTTAACAGTATTCATACTTCAGGGCTTTACATACAGAGTCTGACATTGTCTTTTTCTCATTGCTGCTTCTAGGCAAGTAGTGTGCTTTGGCATAAAATCAAGTTGCTTTCCCCTCCCTGCCTCCTGTACAAGATAACTCTACATATGATGTCACATAGATATTGAACCGGTTGGAGTTACATCACTTCTGTGCCACTGGAAATTGTGATGTGATAGGTCCAAAGGCTTCTTCTGATACAGGCATACTATTCTCTCCCTCAGCTAGGTTCAAATTGCTAGAAATGAAGAAATTCTCCCTTATTTAGGCCAAGTGGAGTAACAATCCCACAGAAGCAACCCTAAGTTCAAGGTCAGAATATGTTTCACTTCACTTTAGAAGTTTATTGTCCATTGCCAGAATTGAGGCTATAGTTTAGTAAATGCTGTGGATCTGATGGGGGGAAAAAAAGCTAGAATATCATGGTCTTTTTTTTTTTTTTCCTATCAAATTTAACACTCTGAAGGGCCTGCTAGATCCATGAGTTAGCATGTCTACATATTTTAAGTTGTGCAGTAACCATGCACTTCTCAGTGTTACTTTAGTAACAGTTTACTTTAGTAAGCGTAAAGCATTTTAATTTGGGGACTAAAGTACATGGAACAATAGCATTGGAAACATGCTTCTTAATCATTCACCTAAAGAATTTTCAGAGAATGAACATCTATAAACCCCATCTTTTATTCCCTACTTCCCTTCNGAATACTGAGCAGAAAAGTTCTAATGCATTAAAGTGAGGTGGAATGTAGGAGTGAAGATCAGCTATAGTTTTATATTCAGAAAGCCTAAACAAAGACTTAAATCTCATTGTTTACATGAGAGAGATACTATTTGAGATGCTTTCGCTTTCTCTGTATAAACTAGTTAATAACGAGGGAGAATAAACCCCATGACCTTGAGAGCTCACAGAGTTCTTTTTCTGAGTACTTGTTATTCCCACTTCTCCTCTATGTAGGCTTTGCTCTATCTAATACTAGACTGCTTACAAATGCCATGTGTACTTATGGCAGGCAGGTGGTATTTGGTGATAGGCTATCTTATTTCCTCACCACTAACCACATGATGGTGCTGCAAGGCCAGGTGGAACAAACAAGAGCCTGCCAGACTGCATACTGAGCAGTGACCCATCCAAATACATCCTCTGTGATATCTCTTCTCCTAAGAAAAGGAAGGCAAGCAGAAAAAGTTCTCTACAGGCAAGTGAGAGTCTTTATCCAAGACTGACTGTTGCCTGGTTCATTCCTATCCTACTTCCCTAACTTTTAAAAGACTGTCTAGTTTCCCCCATAACTATGAGGGTGTGCTAACATTAACAGTGCACTGACACAACTTTATCCTCAGCAGGACAATTCAATAAGTAAATAATCTAGACAGTGGTAACATTCTCTTTGAATCCAGCTTTATTCTGCTTTTACAGAGCAGTTTACTTGTGGCTGAATCACATGTAACTCACTAGATGGGGAAAGAGAACTTTTACATCTGTGCAAGATAATAGGCATGAAATTTATATTCTTTGCCAAACAGATTAAACTGGTTTCATATCTGTCTCATTTTTTAAACGTGATACAAAATCCTTATGTAGCCAAGTAGTGTCTCTCCTTGACTTCAGTCTTCTACTCATTTTAGTTTGTGTGCCAAGTATGTAGTAGCGAAAGTAAAACCATGCTGTAGGTGCAAGAGAGACAAATTCAGTTGAAATTTGATCTGTGACAGTCATGCCACTGACTTAGATGACCAATATGCACCTACCTATTACTGTTTATACGAACAGATTAAACTGCATTGGGAACCATAAGTTAAGAGTTACAGGATCATGGCTTGTTGTTAATTTTCCAGTTACAAATGCTAGTAAAAAAAAGGTATTTTGAGATTGTATCTTAGTGTAAAATAGTTCTGTATTTTTCTTGGGCACACCTTTGTACTAGGTCAAAATGCTTAAGAAACTTTAGGAGAACACCTTGCATTTAGCGTGCTGCTGCCCTTCTAGGAATAGCATCTCATAGGCTAATAACCATGCTAAACTACACACGTTCTGGACAACAGGTTTTGGACACCTGTTAGAAATGACCAGACTTCTATGATCTTTATAGAATCACAGAATGGTTAGAAATGGAAGAGACCTTAAAGATCATCAAGTTCCAACCCCCCGCCATGGACAGGGACACCTCCCACTAGACCAGGTTGCTCAAAGCCCCATCCAGCCTGGCCTTGGAACACCTCCAGGGACGGCGCATCCACAGCTCCTCTGGGCAATCTGTTTCAGTGTCTCACCACCCTCACAGGAAAGAATTTCTTTCTAGTATCTAATCTAGATCTCCCCTCTTCCAGTTTAAAACCATTGCCCCTTGTCCTATTACTACATTCCCTGATAAAGAGTCCCTCCCCATCTCTTCTAGGCTCCCTTCGGGTACTGTAAGGCTGTTACAAGGTCTCCCCAGAGCCTTCTCTTCTCTAGGCTGAACAACCCCAACTCTCTCAGCCTGTTTTCATAGGAGAGGTGCTCCAGCCCTCTGATCGTTCTGTTGGTCTTCTGCTGGACCCATCCCAACAGGTCCATGTTCTTCCTGTGCTGAGAACTCCAAAGCTGAACACAGTACTCCAGGTGGGGTCTCAGAAGAGCAGAGTGGAGGAGCAGAATCACCTCCCTTGACCTCTGGCCAAGCTTCTTTTGATGCAGCCCAGTATGTGGTTGGCTTTCTGGGCTGCCAGTGCGCATTGTCAACTCATGATGAGCTTCTCATCCACAAGCATTCCCAAGTCCTTTTCCTCAGGGCTGCTCTCAATCCATTCTCTGCTTAGCCTATATTTGTGCCTGGCCATGTGCCTGGTGCAGGACCCTGCACTTGGCTTGGTTGATCTTCATGAGGTTTGCATGAGTCCACCTCTCCAGCCTGTCCAGGTCCCTCTGGATGGCATCCTTTCCCTCCAGTTTGTCGACCGCACTACCGAGTTTGGTGTCATCGGCAAACTTGCTGAGGGTGCACTCTACCCCACTCTATCTTGTTTTATAAAAGGGGAATCCTTCCAGATACTTAAAGTGGAGGGAACCAGAAACAGAGCATAAAACTTGGAAAAAAGGACTAACTCATTAAGCTCTAGCTCATTCACCTCAATACAAGTAATGTTTCAAGGTAGCACAGCAGGGTGAAGAAGAAAGATGAAAAATTTTTCATTGTGATGAATTTGTTGTAATTTTTAAGTGAAGACTATTTGTTTTCCAAGTAAATCTACAAAGTCTTTGGACAGTGTGCATCAGCCCACTGTGTCTGTTCAGAGACAGACTAGAAGTAGGACTGCTGATATCTAGGACTCTGGGAAATAGTGTATTCATACCAGTGGAGGAACCTGGGAAAGGTCAGCTGTATTCACACAGCTCAGGGTGATGCAATGGTGATATCCTATTTCTGAGAAAGGGAAACACAGGTTGTGCTCAAGAAGCATGTCAAAAAATAAAAAGGGCAGTGGTGGTCAGCACAAGGGAAACTGGAATGGACATAGTTTCAGCACATAAGGTCCAGACATAGAGTAGTGGGTTGTTTCAGTGAAGAGAGTTTACATCTTGAGCTGTGCAGAAAAAAAGAATACAAATCACTGCATTGATGGGAAATTATCAACAGGGTTTATAGACAGAAAATATTGTGGGTTTTTTTTTTTCTAGAGGAAAAAGCTGGCTGTTTCATTTCCTTTCCTGATACATGACAAATCTTTTCCTGCAAGATTTCCTTACTAGGCTCCCCTCGGTGAGAAAAAGAAGTCGTTATCCTGTAAAACCCTTCACTCAGGAATGTTTCAAATCTTTCTCATCCTCTTAAGTTTTTCTTTGTGGCAGTATGAACTGTTGCTATCAAAGCAATCACCTAGTCTGTATGTGAACAAAGAAAAGCATTTCACAGGTTTCACATCATGCTACACAGTTCAGACAGCTGGATACTTTGTCTAAATAATTTTCCTCTTACCTGGAGAGGAACTATAGGACGGGGTAAGGTGCAAACTAATTTTGGAAGCTCTGTAGGAGACAATATCACTTTAATTCTCCTGAAATTGTGGTAGAATTGATTAGTCAGGACAGTGATTACTGGTATTCTGTGTTTGTTTTTTTCAATAGATTAATAATGTTAATGGAAAAGTTTTCTATATTTGAATAGTGTCAGATCACAATGTGAGGCAGCTTTGTCAGTGACAAGTGGTTTTCAGCTTCCAGGCTTGTGAAATGCAGTGGTGTTAAATTAAGAGATCAATTTTCCTTTGAAAGGGACACAAATCTTCCTTTAAGATGACACAGGCTTAGTTTTGTCGTCTGGTTTGCAATTCTTACTGTCCTAATGGGATCTTATAGACTCTGTGAGATGTTTAGAGAAAAGCAGGTCACCAAGTAGGCGGTAGCAGAAAACTATATATCAAAGCATAAAAGGAGAATGAGTTTAGTATGGAGTTGGGCTCCTGTATGTTACTTCATACCAAATAAATCCATTGTTTGTGTTAACTGGCAATATATTTTCATAACTTTAATGCTTTGAATCATAGAATCGTCTAGGTTGGAAGGGACCTCAAAGATCGTTTAGTCCAACCATCAACCTAACGCTGACAAAAAGTACTAAACCATATTCCTGAGGACCATGTCAACCTGTCTTTTGAACACCTCCAGGTGTTCAAAATGGTGCCTCAACCACCTCCCTGGGCAGCCTATTTCAATGCTGGATAACCCTTTCCGTGAAAAAATGTTTCCTAATATCCAATCTAAACCTCCCCTGGCGCAACTTGAGGCCATTTCCCCTTGTCCTATCTCCTGTGACTTGGGAGACGAGACCAACTCCCGCTTCTCTACACCCCCCCTTCAGGTAGTTATAGAGCGCGATAAGGTCTCCCCTCAGCCTCCTCTTCTTCAGACTGAACAACCCCAGGTCCCTCAGCCTCTCCTCATAAGACTTATCCTGGTCCAGACCCCTCACCAGCTTCGTTGCCCTTCTCTGGACCCGCTCCAGCACCTCAATGTCTTTTTTTGTGGTAAGGGGCCCAAAACTGGACACAGCACTTGAGGTGTGGCAGACATACAGAAGGTGCTATTTCCCAGCCTGAAAATATTCCATTGGAAACTCTCAAATAAATTAGGTTTCAAGATTCTTTGATTTAGGAATCAGTGGGTATCAGTCCACTGCACTGGCTGCTAAATAGTATAGAGAAACCCAACTAGCTGGTTTTAGTTACTTAGTCTCTCTTTCAGGATCAGCTGCACAATTAAAGTATTAGGAGGATTATAACGGGCCAGTTCTGTTTGGTTTCTTGGCTGCTTTATGCCTGTAGTGTGGGCCGGCTTTGTGTATAGAAAATTTCCTTTCTCTGAAAAATTTTGCACTGTTGTTGTACATTATATTTTTCACTTTTTTTTTGAGAGGCAGAAAAAAGATTTCTGATCATTTCTCAAAAGTTGGCATCAACTGAATCTCTGTAAATTAAGGCAGAATTTGACTCGCAAGGTGAAATATTTCAAGTCATTGTCAGGAAGCACGATTCCTTACCTGGTCCCTGCATCAACATTTAACCATCATTTCAGCACTTGACAAGACTATTATTACAGACAGCTGTCATATATATAGTTTGCCATTTTGATGTGAAATTGTCATATCACATATTTTATATTTTAATTTGACATGCCAGGCTTTGCAAGTTTTCTGTAACTTAGTAGTTGCACATGCATATGAGGATTTCTCTTTCAGTAGTGAAAAATGCGTGAACACCAAAAGCTAAAAAGTGGTGGCACAAACAGCATGTTGCGTTAGGTCATCCTGCCCATGTGGAAGAACTTCTAATGATAACTGATGACCCTAAGCTGTAGCAGATTTGTTAATAAATATTAATGTAGTTAAAGGGGAATGCATAAACAACAGCTCTCCACTAATGACCTACTGGCCATATGACACAGCCCTATCATATACCAGATCAAATTTGCCTCCTCATTATGGTCTTGTAGCTAAATGTAGGTTGTTTATTCACATAAATCCTCATTTTCCACTGAGAGTACATCTGTGTAGTAAGAAATGTAGTTTGTTTCTTTCTCCAGTACATGTTAAGGTTTTGTATCTATGGTGCGGTATCTGTTCTTCATCAGTTCCTCATGGAAAACATCTGAAGTCCCTGAATATTACTAGCCCATGAATATGGCTTTAAAATGTTTGTCTTTCAGTAGCTTTAGAAGATTAACCATGTTTCTTTCAACAAACTTTCAGTTAACTCACTGTTCCAAAGATGGTTTTTTTACCTTTGGCGTCCAGCTAGACTGGGAGATACAGCAGTGCAGAGTGTGTGAATGTCCACTCAAGATACAAAAAAAAAAAAAAAAAAACCCCAAAAAACTGTAGTAGTTCCAGGCAGTTTACATGGCGGCTCTCCCTTTTGGAAGACATTTTCTTGCTATGTATTCTGCAAATTAAAAATCTAGGGTAAGAAGGTGTCACAGAATAGTCCCCAAAGCTGCAGAATCGGGTATGACATTCCGTACCATAGAAAGAACCAAAGTTAAGGGTTTGCTGCCAACTTTCATCATGTCTGTATCTCCTGGTCCCATCCTTACAAACCCTGGGAATCACCATATACCTGATCAGAATGTGCTGCAAAGAGCACTTTGAGAAATGGAAAAAAATCACCAAAAATAGTGGATTGCTGGGTGGTCCTATCGTCTGACCTATCCCCGTCAGCTCTCAAACTATCCATGGAAGATAGCATGACTTTTTTGTCAAAATCTACATAAATTTTTACCCTTGGCTGAGAAATCAAGAGTTCGTGCTTGTTTGATTATGGGATAGGAAGGAGAAATGCTAACCGTGTTCAATTCTGCTGCAGTAAACTGCTTGCCATGTTGCTCTGGTAGGCAGATTTTCTGATCTTTAAAACTCTGAGCACAAGACTGGACTAGTAAGCTACTAGTAGAATTACCTGCTGACTAAGGTGATGATTCAAAAGTATTCCAGGTTTCTCCTTGGCTGCAGACTTGAAAACTCTCAGATCATCAAGAAGTGACTCATTATAGAAAATAGACCTGCTGTCCTCTGCTACTGAAAATATTTCTATATTTTAACATATTTCTGCTTGAAAATGGTCTGCTGAATTTAGCAGTTTTATGTGGAGCTAATCTGGAAGCTGCACACTGTGTACAACAAAAGAAAACCCTTTAAAATTTGTTCCTTAGGCTGCCCTGTGACTTTAGGGGGTCTATTTAATTGGCAGTGCTTCTTTCACCCCACCTCGTTCTGGGTTAGAGACTGCTGCATTAGCTTTATATGTGTGTGCATGCTTGTGTGTGCATATGTGCTTATATTCAGGTGTTGACCTCTGATATGATCACCCAAGAGATAGGAAAGCTTGGTCCAGATGAGAAACTTGATTAGGTACTTCTGCCCATCAGTGTTTTTTTTTGCAGCCTTGTGTTAAAAATGGTGAATTACTACTACAGTCTGGGTCTTCCTCAATATTCCGGGAGGACGATGAGGAGGTGTGTGCTTGGAGAATGAGTGTGTGAGTGAAATGCAGGAACACTGCATACCAGTAGCAGTGCCAGTACGATTTTAGGCAGGTTTTCCAGTACTATCTCCTCCTCACGTTTCCAGTTCATCTATGTGTGGTAAGAATAAATGAGTTAATGTCAGTTCTGTGAAGATATAAGTCAAGATGTATGTAACTAAGAATTATGAACATGGATGAATTCAGCTGCATCTGTTAAAAGGGAAATGGTGCTGTTAAAATCCTGCACATAAAGGATAAAATGTGTCAAGACTAAAAACAAACAAGCAAGCAATTTTTAACCTTATTAAGGTCTGATGCCTTTCTGTCTAGAGGGCTTAATCTTTTAATACAGAGCTATAAAGAACAATTACTTTTTTATAGGTTACGATTACAATCTAAGATGACTTACTACTTGGCTTATATTGCTGATGAGAGCTGGGCAGTTAACTTTGCTGGATTTTTTTTATTTTGGTGGTCTGTCTTGTTCAGTCTCTTACTGTGTTTTCTGCCTCCTAAAAATCCTTCATGCTTCCGTGTCAGCAAGTAACTCAGCTATGTACTACAATTTGTCGAGGATGTAGCAGTAGAGAAAGCATTACCCCCTTCAGATGTGACATTTGGTGTATTACCTGCATGTGCAGGATTGTCAGGGGTGTAGTTTCTGACCTGCAATGCATTATCTGCTCTACTGACTTTGGGGCTGTTTATCACTGGTGACATATTTCTCTGCAGGAACCTGCCATTCTTCTTGTGCCTGCTTTAAAACACTAAATGCAGACATACAGTCTGAAACTAGGTGCAAATTTGAGAGTGGAATGAAAACAGATTTTTTTTTTTTAACAATTCCCTTCAATGTTGTCAGCTAAACATGGTGCCTAGTAAGCTGCTTTTGCTACGGTAACAAATATCATGTTAAAGAGCATAGGCACTGCAAGAGTGAAATTAATTATGTATGCTTTATGCTTGTCCAACTAACCACACTGTATTCCCAATGAAATACTTAACACATCTGTGCATTCCTAAAGTCAAATAACATCACTATAATTTGAGACTTAGATTGAGCAGTGAAGAAAAGATTTTGTTACACCTACCTACAGGCAAGCTATTCTTCTGGAGGATGCTTTTTTCATTCATATGCTTTGATTGTGTGCTACTTAATTTAGTCAAAAATTCTAATTGAGCTTATTGGCAGACTGCCTGATATGTGGCACAGTAGGAATCTTTAAGTTCAAACCTTTGGGGATGTTTCCAGAGGAACGTATGTCTCCTATTTCATACTTTATTGTGGCAGACTGATGAGAATTTTGAAAGGAAATGACAGTTGACATAAAATAAATCACACTGGAGTTTGTTCTCCCGCTGTTGCTTTATAAATGATAAATTTCAGATATTCTATTTAATTTAGAATATGTATTTGATATGATGCTAATAAATGGCAACAGCAGCAGAATAATTCAGTCATGAAACAAGAGGCTAAGTGTGAAAAGAACTCTTAATGGGAGTGATTTCTGACTAAGCAATCCATGGTAGACATTAGAGTGGTATTCAGTATCTGAAGGAGTTAAGATAGATGTTATTTGACAGAGCAGTATGTGTCATGGTCTAAGCAGACATAATAGGATGAAATTAAGAAATATATGAATATTTAGGCTACAGACAAGACTTATTTCCTGGTAGTAAGACCTGTTCTAGTTTAAATGGTCTCAAGGAAAAAAAAGCAGCTCCTAGCAGGGAATATTTAACACCATGCTGAACAATATGCTAATCCTCACAGGAACATTACAAAATTGTCAGCAGGATGAAGTAGCTGATCCCTTACATCTCTGTTCTGTTTAATTTCAGTATCTCTTAAAGTCTCTGCTTAACAGAATATGTACTTCATTGCTTCATTTTCCTGTTTTCTTGAGAACTGTCGTGTCTATAGCCTGGAGAATGACCTACTGCTGCAGGACATCCTTTGTTTGCTTTTCATTGCCCTTGATTTTCACAAGTAGTCTTGTCAATAAATGTCTCCAGCTGAAGCATTTGAGTTGGATTTACCTAGTTACATACTAAGTATCTCTGTGGTATCAACCAAGTGCTTCCTACTGACCTGGAATCGTCAAGTCTCCAAAGCTCCAGGACTCTGCAAATGGATGTACACAAACAAAAAGTGTCATTTGAAGACTTGTCATTTCCCCTCTGCTCTCCTAGGGAGAAACTGGATGATTTACACAAGTGTCTTGCCTCTGGAAACATGGAGATACTTCCACTTAAATAGGACTTCTGTGGAAAACGTAACAGAATTGTGCTGAGGATGGTTGTGTGTGGTTTTGGTTGTTGTGTTTTTTTAAATGTTCTTCTTAACACTTTTAGCATTTTAGGTGAGATGAAATCTTTCTACTTTTCTGCCAGATCTAGGATGTTACATCTGTTTTTCAGCACTACCGGCCACTGCTCTACTCTGTTCATAAACCTATTTTAAAGTATGTTTATGCATTGTGGAAAAGAAGTGCTACATTTTAAACTTTTGGTTTGATGACTGAAATTAAATGGATGAAATTATTTTAACTTACTAAATGAAGAATATAATATTAGTGAAAAAAACCTATAGAAATAGTTGTTAGTAAAAAAAATTAAATCAAATCTTGCATCCTGCTACACCTTGTTTGAGTTCCTATAAAGACAGTTGTCTTTAGAAGCTGTTCTGGTCTGTGGTCCCTTTACAATTTTCTGTTCTTGAATTTATTGACCTTTTGAAATGTGGAAATCCGTTTGTATGACTTGAAACTCATCCTCAGAAAGTTCTCTAACATGCTACACTTTACAGGAAATCAGTATAAATTTGGAAGTTATCCAGAGTCATCAGGAACCTCTAAAAAGATAAGGTCTTTGTCTCAAATTCATACAAAAGCAGTGAAAAAACCATCCAAGTCAATCAATTGTAGGTGCTGGGTATCCCAAGTCTGCAAATGTGTCCACTTTTAGCCCCCTTTTCCATATACACGTGTGGCATATCTTCATGTGCTGGTAATAGTGCTGCTCACCCACAGTGGGTGGTAAACCTCTTTATGGCAAAGTAGCAGCTTGTGGCTTCATTGTTTATTGCTATCGAACAGAATAATCATAGATAGTTCTGGACAGTTTACTTACAGAGAGCAGAGGAAAACGCTTACTATGAGATTCCCACTGTAGTTGGTGAACCATGAACTCGTCTTCCTATAATAGTCTTTGGTCTTCATAACATCTTGAGATACTGAACCCTGAGGTTTAGTATTACATGACCCTTCACCTTCCATAAGCATCTCCAGGTAGTTTACCAAACTCAGTGCAGACTTTTTTTTTTCCTTTGCCAAGAAATCTTCAACATTTTGCGTAACTTTATGGAAAGTAAAATAAGAAAAAAGCAATGCTGTCAAATAAATACTGCTGGAAAAACCTTTCCAATATATGATCCCCATTTTATTTAGGATAGAATTGCAATGTTCTCATTAACTTAAGTGTAAAGTAAGTGACAACTTTAATGATACAGTGTGTGCTGTGGGAGAAATGAAGTAGCAGCTAGTAGTTTGTACATTTTTGATCTCTGCAATTTTATTGTAAAATATTTTTGCTCAATGTCACAAATCTATCAACATAATACAAATATTTTGACATAATCAAAACTTATTGACCCTTATAGTAGGTATGTTGTATAGTGTGTAAGTGTTCTAGTCATAATGTTACATAAATTAAAGTAAATAAAATCACTTCCAGGCTCATAGTAGGATTTGAGAAGGTATTAGGTACAATGAATCTGACTCAAAGGCTTCACGTAAATATATGTAAGTGGGGTAGAACTTAGTTTATGCCTTAGCTTTCTGGGAAAGCCATTCTTTGGATGTCAAGATCTGAATTACTTCTGAAGATTTTACAAAGTTCTGAGAGTAGCTGCAATAAGAGACTGAGAAGAGGTTTGACCATCTGAGGAAAAGGCATTTACAGGGTTTTTGGTATTGAATAGCCGATCATCAGAATAAAGACCAGGGAAACAGAAGTCCATAAAGACCAGAGAAAGCCATAAAACACAAATTCCCAAGCACCGCTGATGAGCAAGCACTTCCTCATTAAGGGCTTGTTACAATACATATATATAGCTTCATCAATTTGTTTTATCAGGGCACCAAGTCCTTCGCATAAAATTTGAGGGCACTCAGTACTTAATTGAAATTAGCCATGTATAACCCTTGTACTCAAATAAAGACCTGGCTTTTAGAAGTAATCGACTGAACCTTGTACACATCAGTATATAGAGAGTAGCATAGAATAAAAAGTAATTTTTCAATAATTGTGAACCTGTAGATACTATATTATGATTAATACATTTTTAGCAATTAATGTGTCAATACCACTTTATTCAAAGGAATTTTTAACAGATCTGAGAGTGAAAATGGTCTAGTGTTTACTGTGCTGGCTCTCAATATACAGAAAAATATCAAAAACCTACTTTGTTCTTAGAGAATCTCAGCTTAGTTTTTTCTCATGCTTTATTGTAAAACTGCTTTTGTTGTTGCAGGCTTGGTAAAAATATGACACTACACAATATGCATCCAACTTGATGTCATTAATTTCTTTTTCAAGCCAGTTCATATTTAACCGTAGTTCTAAGCAGGTTATGTGCTCAAATTTCCCATAAATAGCTCCTCTGCCTGTTTGCTGGAAGCCAGGTTCCCAGCTTTTGACGCTTTTACTTCAGTGCCATTCCCTTCCTCAGGTTGAGGACCTTGAGCAGGCTGGCAGCGGGTGTGATCTCTGTAGTAGCTGGGTCTCCACGGACAATGGACTGTTGCAATCCCACGCATGAGCCAGCTGGTACTTCATGGATTGCATTTACTGTGATGAAAGCTGAAAAGCTGTTTGGAAGGAAGTAACCTTGATTCTCCACTGTATTGCATACTGGATAATTGCTTACACCTTCACAACTTTTACAGGTGACAATCAATCATCAGATTGTCTTGGATGTACTAATATGAGTAAATATACATGTCAAAGGCAAAATACGCTCATGTTAAATTCATACAGTTTAATGAGAATCTTCATTTCATTAACAGCTAGTAGGATGTAGTTCCTTCACTTGGACACGCTATGAGAATAGAATAAATAGAATCATAAATAAACATCTCTAATAGCTTGACTATTTCATGAAGTATATAAGAGCTGTTGCTGGAGGATATAAAAAGAACATTTATTTAATAGAGTTCTGTAACTTCATATATATACTTGAGCATGTAAACTGCTACAATGTATTATAATGTACACAAAACCCAATATGCTCTATATACAATCCCATCTGTTTTAAATGTGCTGATTACTGATCACAGCAGACGGCACACATAGTGTAAACACTTTGCTACATACAAACCAATATATTGTAATTACAAGTCAATAAATTTCATATACAATCCAGTTAGTTGTCATAGAGACACTTGTGTTTAGCAAATGTAATGGATCTCTTTCAAATTACTAATTTAAATAGACCATTATTTAATTGACAGGCCAATATATTTGAGGATAGAAAGCAACATAGGATGGATAGTCTAAATGTAAAATCACACAGGGTCACCTATACAGTATGTGGACTGTAGTGTAGGATGTTGGCTGGTGAAAAGCCAGCTAAGATTACTCAGAAGGTCTGGGCTTAATGTAGCTCCTCTGGTGTTCAGCAGATGAAATACTAAGTAAAGCATTAGGACAGGTCATGTCAAATGTTCTGTGGATTTCCTTAGAAAAATTTCTCTTGGAAATTTTTACTGAAGGTCCTGAACACTGCATCAGTTGCACCTATGCTGATAACTTCATTATCACAAGGTGTAGCTTTTTAGGTTCCTTAAAATTGAAGTCAGCTTTGGGGCTGCGCAATGGCTGTATTTAGCCATCAAAAATCTAGCATGTGTCAACTGGAAATTGTAATGGCAGAATGTGATTTGCTATTGGGTAAGTCAGAAAGGAAGACATTTCCTGGTCTCTTGCAGTCTTCTTTCTTCTGTTTTAACTGCTCTGATTATTCCAAATGGTTGTACCTGATAAACAGCATTTTATCTAGCCTAGCTGAATTGAAACTTGTAGCCTTGTCTCTGGCAATAGTTAGTAGATAAGCTTTTTTTCATTTTAGAGGTGTTATTCTCGGCATTAGTAAATTCACAGTTAGATAGTTCTTTTCCTCCTACTGAATATGCAGAATGCGACTCTCAGAACTGCCTTAAAGGCTCCCCAAAGAAGGAAGATGACACTAAAGGGGAATTTATTTCAAAGCAAAATTATATTGCTTGTGAGAGAAAATGAATAAAGTTGGGAATTCCTAGCAGAGAAGCCTTAAGACTCAGCTTAAAATTATTCCTCTTTTCCATTCTAGTTCGATCTCTGAAGAACAGCAGAATGATCTGAAAAAAACTCTGCATAAATAATTGATTTCCTTTACTCTAGATGTGGATTCTCTCTGCATAAAAATGTTGTGGAGTAAAGTTTGCAGAAGGCTGGAAGAATGCAGGATTTGGTCTTTTGTTTAATATACAGTACTTTCCTTTGGTTTTCCTAGCTATGCTACATAGTTCTGGGTAAGGGGAGTTCTTATACACCATGGTTTTCGTCCTGGACTAATCATACGAATTTTTATTACAAGTTGTTTTCTTCCAGATTTCATTTTTAACTCATGCCATGGTTAGGTATTGTGGTTTGGGTCAGGTTGGCTAATGACAAGACAACAGATGCTCTCCCCCACCTCTCTCCAAGGAGAGGAAGAAGAGAGATCAAGAGATTTATGACTTTGGGAAAAAAGATACAGTATATATAAATATATACAAAACTGTATCAAGCTCCCAGGAAGACATACCAGCAGGCACTGGGAAAAGTTCCAGACTGGCCTCAGTGGTGAATGGGAACTGGGTTCCAGAACTCGCTGATGGGGATCAAAGGCAGAGAGACTCACAGGGTCCTCCTCATAGAAGAAGAGCCCTTGCAGAGGAGCCAAAACAGAGGAGCTGACGTAATGCCCTGTGATTGCTCAGCTCTTATGCTGAGCCTGGCAGATGGGATGGAACACCCTGTTGGTCAGTTTGGGACACCTGACCTGCCCGTGTCTCCACACAGGTGCAGCCTCTCCATGGGGTGAACAAGCCAGTCAGCTGACCCTGGTTGCCATAGCAACAAGGATAAGCAAGAGCCTCTCTCACTGAACAAAAAGTTGGCTGTACCAACTCTGTCCACCAGGATATTGGGTCTAGGCAAATTAGAGACTCTGGGCACAATTGAAGAAAATAGCTTTTTAATAAACCCCCAAATGAAGTGGGAGAACCACCTTAATAATGCCTTTGCGTGTTTCTGAAGACCAGACAGGGAGGACCTAAATTTATCCTCTACAGAAAGAGCAGACAGAGTTACTGTTTGGTTCTCCAAGATGTAGGTGCTATATCACACAGTCCCTCATAAGGTGCATTCATGTACTTGACAGCCCCCAAGAACAGTGATGCCTGCACCAGGCATCCTGAAGAGTGTCATGACATTCTAGTTTTATTTTAATGGAATCAGGTCACAATTCTAACTTGGAGCACAGCAAAGAAAGCCTGAATTTCACGAGACTGGGAACAGAATATTGAGAGTTAGCTTTTTTTACAGTTTTGTGGTCTTCTGCTGCCTTTCTGCCAACACGGATAGGTGACCAGTATTACCTCTGGTCCACCTGGAACTTGGGCCTGTCAAAAAAAATACAAATCACAATATAAAATAATCAGCTCATGAAAAAGTTCAGGCTGAGATTTGTTTCTCATTTGTCACATCAAAAACAAGAAACCTTTTGTTCAGGAAGCTGGAGAGCATTTGACGTTAATCCTGCTGATATGCAGGGAGAATAAATGAGGAATTTCTGTTGTTCATGTAGCATATTAATGATTTTGATAACAGTATGAAGATACTTGGCTGCTGTCTAACATGTTAAATTGTTACGGTTTTAAGACTATTTCTGTCTGTCTTTGTTCAGTAAATTTATAACAGCATATGACTGCTAAAAGAGTGGAGAACAAGGTCACGTGTTGTTCAGACTATGGTAAAAAATCTATTCTCTGTAAGTAGTTTAATGAAATTTGTTTAGTTTATTGATGGACAGAGACATGGACCTGTTTCTTTTTTTTATCAGAAGCCTGCTTCATGTTCTGTGATACTTGTGTGTGACGTACACGTGCAACAGTTTTTTTTGGGACATCTGTTTTAAAAGGAAATAATTAAGCACACTAAAAAGAAGCTATACAGAGAAAAGAAGCCAATTCCCTGGTTAAAAATATGTTTTTATTTAGACTAGCCACCCTCCCACAGAAGTTGAAAAATGTAATATGGACTAAATGTAACTTTGCTACTGTCACGAAAGATAATAATGCATCCACCTTCTGACAAAAGAAACTAAATGACACTCACTTCACTAATACTTACTATTACTCAGGTCCTACAGGAGGACTATTCATGTGTGATGGTCATTTGGAAAAACAAATATGTACCCCTCATCTTGAGAAGATGTGTTATTGAAAGAGACTTACGAACTGCAATATTGATGCAAATTACAGAGCCATCTCCTGAGCTATTAGGAGTGGTGAGAAAATGGTGAGTTTGTTTTGTCAGATATTCAGACCGATTTCCTACCGCTGAGTGATTGACTACAGTTGTTACAATGCAGCATCCTCACGTGGATGTTCACCAGTGGAATCTGAGAGCAGAAAATCTGGTTTCTCATGTATTCAAAGTCAGTCTTTGGCTTTGAGGGACTTGTATGGACAATATGAAGAGATTTCTTCTTTCTCATTACATTTCTTCATCCTGTGGCTTGCAAAACAAAATCTCTAATCGATTGCTTGCTTGTTTGGGTTTTTCTTTTTTTTTGTGAGTTCAGGATAACCCACTCTTTCTCCAGTTAGTTTGTTCAAGGAGCTCATCTTGGTTACTGCAGTTAAGAAACATACGTATAATCAGATGGTCAGTAAGAGAAAGGCAGACTCGGACCTGGACAGAGATGTTTTCAGGAGTAGAAGAGACAAACAAATAGCTTGTAGATGTTAGACATACTGTATTTAATAAACTTGGATGTAATTTGCAGCGGCAGGTTGATGAAAAAAGAGGAAGATGTGAAAGCATGTTAGAAAAATCTAAAAATGGCACAGGTGAATAGCAAGATAAGGAAGGAGAGAAGTTAAAAAAAAGGGATCTTCAACATCAGTATCATACTCCTCAGGGCAAAGGATTTCGGATGCTGATGGATTGCCTCACTCCTCCAATTCCCTTCAAACAAACTGAAGTCATCAGCATTAGGACACCCAAAGGGAAGTGGAAGGTGAGTGTCACACTAGAAAAAGGGGTGGAAACTTAGAAGCTTGCATATAACAATGCTATAGAGTGTCCAGGGCCCAGCAGTGCCTGTGGGTTGTCGTTCCAAGCCTGTACACTTCTACGCAGCATCATGTGTCCCCACTTCTTAGTGCCTCTGCTGTCATACCAGGCCTGCATTCCTCTACATGAAATCATTACGCTGCGGTCATACATATCTCATAGTGCAAAATAGCTAAGCTATTTGCGACTATTATCTATATGAAAAGAAAGGCTGTACCATACAAAGATTACCAAAAGAAACTAGGTGTAGCCACCAGGTCTTTAGAAAAGTTGCTATTGTGGCAAAATCAAGAATAAACAAACCTCTGGGCAGTTCACAAAAAGCTGGACAGAGCCCGACCTGCCTCATTTCTGTCACTCTGCAAACTCGAGAGGAAGCCATGGCCTGTTATTAGCAATGGCAATTTTGTACTCCTACAAAAATACAATTTCTTTTCAGTCATGGCATGAAGGGTACAGCTTTTAAGCTTGAAGGTTTGTAACCATGCGGAAGCGAATGAAATGTTCATTTTGGTGCTGCTGATTCTGGAACAACACTTTTAGCAACTGTGAGTAGAAAATTAGGAGTTTATTTAAGATAATGAGCCTTATAGCACTTTCATCATGTAAATGCAAAAACTAGAGACACACTCAAATCAAGATAATTAAATTTTATTACATTAACTTGTTAAGTTCTTTTAATGGCATTAACACCAGTAGATGCATTTTTCAAAACTCTGAAAGACAACAACAGTCAGTGACTTACATAGGTCTACAGTTTCCATTCTGCTCCTGAGCATTTTCATGCAGGAATAACCAATTCAAGAAACAGATTAGTATAAAAAGCAAACTAGTGTTAAAGCCTGGGGGTGGTTTCTCCTCCCAGCCTGATTCACTTTCTCTCAGGATGAAGGCTGGTTGACCATCAAGATAATGTTGCCTTTATGTACAGGGCTGTGTGGGTTTTGTGTAATCCAGCAAAATTTCACTTGTGTTTTTAGTGCCTAATTAGAAAACAAGTAACAATGTGTCCTTCTAATTTGAAGGAAATAAGTGACACAGTGAAGATACTGCTTGGTAATATTTTGAACGTAGTTAAATTTAAGTAGTTACAACTCAAAAATGTCTAGCATGCATAATGGCAATTGACTAATATTTATGCTATACTAATAATGTCAACTTTGTAGTTTCTGACCTAATTTACAGGTTGGCTATATACTCTTGTCTCTTGGATGGGCAGCTAAAGAAAGGTAGCAGAGGCGTGTCAGCCTGCACTCTATGGCTTGTATTTTACACAGAACAATTTAATGGAAAATGCACAGAGTAGTGGGTACTTGAACACGGGATCCTCCCATTCCTTTTGTAGTCATTAGACTTCAGTGTCATGCTTAAACTAGCCTATATTTAGCTCAGTTAATTTTTATGCATTAAACTGAAATAAAATCGCTTCAATAGGAAGATGAAATTCTTTATCATGCACTGTAAAATTGCTAAAATGCCTTAGATAATGGACTGAGATGCCTGAAAGTTTAGTTCTGGAGACCTCTCTTTCACAAAGGGTGTTCATCTCACTGTCTCAGATGTAAAACATGGGAAGAGATGTCTCAGAAGGGGATCCACACTAGATGTTGTTCAGCTGGGCAGAGAACACTGAGGACAAGGGGATGTTAGAAAAATCTCCAAATTATCAAAAAAGTGCAAGTTATTAACTCAGAGTTGCATCTGACGCTTAGAAATCTAAGTCCTATTAAAGGTTAACTTTATGTGGAACAGATAAAGTTCTCTCCGTGTATTAAAGGCACATGAGTGCCACCAAGTAGAGAAAAAGATTAATAAGGTCTGTTCAGTTCCCACCTGTTCTTCCATAGATCAATCTGTCATTGCTTCCTTTGATTTTACTGCAACAAAACATAACTTCAGACTTGAATATAAATCTGACTTGCAAAGTTTACCCATTGAAACATAAGATATGAGAGTACAAAAGAGAAAGTCATATAACAGAGTGCTTTCTTTACTGAAGCAAATCCCTTTTTGCTCCTTAGAGAGTGAGATAGTATAATGTGGAAAGATTGCACTTCTCACATTCTGGAAGAACAGTTTATTCGTTGTTCTGACAGCATTTATTTGGATCTTGAAGAAATAGGTTATAGGAAGCATGGGGAAAGCATTATATTTGCCATGAATTACCCTCCTTGGAAATCTGTAATATGGAATAATTTCAGTCAGTCAATGTCTTTTGAAGAATGTTTCTGGCACCAGATTCTTATTTTGAGAAATAGACTGTAAGGGTAGTTTCTGCATAAAAACTCAGCACCCCAGCTTCCTTGAAGAGAAGAACAAAACAAAACAAACACTGGGAAAATCTGTAACTGATAGGAAAACTATGTCTGGAGAAATAAGCAAACAAATTATCTGTAGATGCAACGTTTTAGAACCACAGAAATACAGAATATTTTAGGTTGGACAGGACCTTTGAACATCATCTGGGTCTATCCCCTTAAAAATAAGGCTTAATTAGGTGAGGTTGCTCAATGTTTTTTCCTTTTAATTTTTTAATATCTCCAATAACGGAGATTTCAGAGCTTCTTTGGGCCCTTGTTCCAATGTTTTACTGGTCAGTCGATGCCCTACCAGTACTGTTGCATGGGGTTGTGATTTGCTAAGTACTTGTCTTCACATTTGCCCTTCTTGAACCTTGTTGATAGGTTGCTGTTGGTTCATATTTTTTTCCAGTCTTTTAGGATCCATCCGATGGCAGCAAGGGCAGCCAGGGAGCCAATGCACTCGTTCAGGTCATTGTCACCTATAACCTTGCACAGGGTGTCTTCCACCCACCATCCAGGGAGCCAGCGATGTGAAACGTGAGGGGCCCTGCTAACTACCTCTAAGGCAGGCCACTTTTAATCAGCTGCCAGGCAGACTTCAAACAGCTGATGCACTTCAGGTGTGAATTTTGCTCTTGCTTTATTTTTAAAGTAATTTCTTCATCTATTTAAGGAATTCCAGAAATTAACTATCATCTCATTACTTGTTATATATGATAATAAAATTAGTTCTTCACAGAGCTCATTGAGAGTATAGCTAAAACAAGTGTTGCATACAGAGTATGTCCTGATTATCTACCTGTGAATATTCCATTGAGGCTGTATAGAGCTACATAGGTAACATTTTTCATGTTCCTTTATAACACAAATGACACAATGACATTATAGAGACCAGGGCAGAAAAAAAAAAAGACATGCTATACCTTCTTATCTGAAATTTCAAAGTCTGACAGTTCTTTCGGTAACTGTAGCGCCCTCAAACTTTCTTTGGGAGCCTGAGGCAAAGGCAGTCTGTACTTTTCACTGTCTGTGTGCATTGGTTGGCCGATAGGTCCCAGAAGCTCAGGTGACCCAGACTACCATAACTTTTATCTCAGTTCTGGGCTTTAACCATAGAATCACAGAAGGTTGGAAGGGACCTTTAAAATCATCTAGTCCAACCACTAAAAAAACCAAACACCCACCCCCCCAAAAAAAACAACACTAAACCATATTCCCAAGCACCATGTCAGCTCATCTTTTGAATATCTCCAGGGCTGGTGCCTCAACCACCTCCCTGGACAGCCCATTCTAATGCCTGGTAACTCCTTCAGTGAAGAAATTTTTCCTAATATCCAACCTGAACTTCCCCTGGTGCAACTTGAGACCATTTCCTCTTGTCTTATCACCTGTAAGTTAACCATAACCATCTTTGCCTGAGAATCCTAAAATCAGAAACTTCTACACTTTTGTTACATAGCTATTAAAAATAATGAAAAGATAATATTTTAAAGTATTAGTAATGGTGTCCTTTCACTCTGCTTTCCACCACCTTAAATATCAGTGTTCCCTACATGACTGGAGTAGAGTGTAAATGAAAGACCTGACCATGCAGAAGCTGAAACATGTAATGGGATGGCAGCACATTCAAGATAGCAAACGTCTGTAATAAACAACCCTTGGCTGTATTTATCACTGCTCTGGGATATCTAGAGACAGACGCTAGTCTTGAAACAGGACCATAAAAGTGAAGCCAAACACATTCAGAAACCTTTTTTCTGATAAGCAGAATCTCACAGAGGTTTTTGCATAGTAAAATGAATGCACTTGATTGAATGGTACCAAACAGTAGATAGGAGGGCTTGGCAACCAATTATCAGCACTTCAGGGAAAAAAAAAAATCTAGTTACGTTAGAAAAGGAGCCACTGAGGTACGATTGGCAGTAAAATAGTTATGGCAGTAAGATAGTTACACAGTGAAAAATAACTGACTTTTTTTTTTTTTAACCAGTATTCCTGAATGTATCTAGATGAATATCATCTTACAGCTCTGAAAATTCGGACAGTTTTGATGGTTGTGTTGAAAAATATAGACCTTCTTAATTATAAAATTTGAGTAAGGAAACTACACACAAGCAAGATTGCTTAAATATACAGGCAAGCCAGATGAGGATGTCATTGCATTATTCTATAATCATAAGTCAATTTCATCGGGTGATTTAACATAATCACACATTAAATTCAGTTCTGAATGTATCTGATTCGATCAGGTGATGTATCTTGATTAAAGTGAGACTGGATGCTGTGGATAGTGCATTTCATGCAGCAGTGGAAGTGCCTGATTCGCCGAATGTTGCGTAAGATTCAGGAGTTGGCATCACAAAACGAATGGGAAGGATGCCATTTACAGCATAGGCCATGGGTTTTTTTTCTGCACTTGTGTATACCTAATGGTATTTTATTTTTTGTCTGAATTTTACCATTAACATGTTTTGAAAATGGAGATAAAAGTACCATTAGGATAATCAGATCATGAAAAGAGCTGCTATGTTTGGGTGTGCAAACAAAGAATTTGCTTTTATAGCAAACAAAGATGACTGTGTTCGGTGATAGAAGGAATGGAGATGTTTGGGGTAAATGAGGAGAACTCACACAGCTGACAACTGCCTTAAATTTTGAAGGCTTTGCCAAATTTGTTCTGCTAGCGTAGCAAAAAAATTTGAGAAAATATTTTTGCAGACAATCAACAAAATTTAATAAATTTCAAAATCTGAATGATAGATCAGTCAAGCTCAGTCAAGCATCAGTCTCAATCTCCCTGGGAATCTTAACATGCGAGTTTCAGGGATCAGAAAGATGAGAGAGGCTGGAGGCCAAAAACACAAACACACTTTGGCACATAGGGAGAAAATAGATAAAGCCATAAATACTACAGTAATACGAGCCAAAGATAGGCTGCTGTATTTTAGGGTCGCAATTTCCTTACGTTTTAGGCAAGTGTAGTGCAATTGCTACAGATGTAATATGGCAAGAAAGTACGGCATTTCCTAGACCAGAAAATGAAGAGTGTTTTTCCCATTATTACTGGGATGTTTTCAGAAAATATGTATGAAAAATATCTGGTTTTTGTTTTATTTGACATACTAATCATACTCAGAAAAGGCAAAGGCAACAAGGCATACGCCATTCATCCAAGGGTCTGCATGCTCTGTGCTATCTTCAAGTCCTGTTGACATTATATTCCACAAGACTAATAGGAGCAATACAAAATACATCCCTGTCCTCATTCTGTCTTTTGCCGTAAGTGGAGCCACAATGCAACTGAGCAGTTTTTCCCAAGGGATCATAATAGGCAACAACCTCAAAAAGAGAATGCAACCCCAAGGATTTTCCTTCTGTACTTCAGGGTAACTCTTTGTACCATAACACACACAAAAAAAATATCTGCATCTGCTACATAAATACAGCTACACAAAGGCAAGAAGTGTAATTTCTACATTATCGTGCATGTTCCATCTCGTGTATTCACAATATTTCCCATTTCTATAAGTTTAAGAAGATGGAAGTTTTAACCTCCGCTGCAACTAAAAGAATAAGCATGGAAGTCTCCCCCATAAATTACTTTTTCTTTGCCGCCTTCTGTCATCGTACAGATAATAAATTGTCTTCCTAATGTAAGCAGTTTTATTACATTCTTGAACTTAGAAGAAGACGGATAATCACCTTTGCACCATTAGTTTTGATTAGGTTGAACTAAGAAATTCCAACTGGAAAGCACTGAACTGTGCATTCCATAGGCCAAGTTTAAATGAACATGAATATTTTTCAATACTAATGACACAAAGGAGTTTTGTTTTTACAGTTATGCAAATAATTTTCCTAGTTGTTTTCTACAGAAGATTAATGTCAAGGATATATTTAACAGTATGTAAGGTGGCGTAATACAGAGGAACAAAATCAACCGACCAAGTTCTGGTCTTAAAATTCAAATCTAAATAATTTCATCTTTTACATCTGTTTGTTGAGTGCTACTTATACATAGTAGGGTATGATAATATTAAGTCCACTAATTCAATTTAATCATACTATTATGAAATAATTCTTAAATGAAGATGAATTTTTCTATGAATGAACCCCTGATTTTCAGTTCTCAGGCATGTATTTGTTTTGGTTTGGTTTTTAATTATTAAATTTTTTTCCAATAACTCAGGTGGAAGAAGGGGAATACAAATACTGTGTTGTCTTCTGCAATCTTATTTTATACAAAATAGTTTAAATAAGTGGACTGATTAAAAGTGGTGGGATACTTCAACAATTTAAGTGATTTTCTGTGCTACTTCCCAGATGAAATAGCCCATGTGCAACTAGGGAATGTGACAGTAAGTCAATCACAAAGACACACACACACAGGCTGGTGATAATAGTGATACTCTGACCATGTAGTTAGGATCTCTACAGGCCTTTACAACTCAGAGTGAACCTTTTGCTGCCAGGATCAGAAATTATTGTCACGTGAATGAAAGACAAAAGCTACCTTTGGAATAGATACATGAAGAGCACTCTTATCTCCTGATTGTACTGCACTTATACCTTAGGGAAAAAATATTTTTTTACTAAAACAATGTAGTTTGTGCATACCAGTCAACCAAATCTGATACACTAAAACCTGTTTGATCTGGCTTACAGGAAAGTTAATTCTTAGCTAACTCACAGGCCAGCAGGTTCTTTTATAACTAGATAAGGAATCTGAAAATGCTGTATTTTCCACTTGTGACTTCAACTTCTTTGTGCGGCATCATTGAGACCAGCAGTAAAAATCAAGGATTACAGTATGGTAATCCTAACAATTATACTGCTTGTTTCTACTATTAGAAGGATCTGCTTCGTAACTAAAGATCTGCTTTTGTTTTTAACTGAGGAAAAAAATAAATTATGTCTGCAGCAGACACTTGTACCCCCACACGCAGTGTAGGTCTCCTAGCCCATTAGCTAAGCTCAGATGAATAATCAAGAGTCCTAGCTGATGGGTTCTTTTTGCAAGAGGAGCAACGTTTCTCATTCGGAGGACAACTGTGCTGCAAAGCAGTGGAACTCCACAAGGCAAATTGTACTTGCTGACTGTAAGGTAGTCAGTGCTTGCTCGTAATGTAAAATTTCATTTTTCTAAGGGGTACTTCTTAGCTTTACATGGGTGGGGATGGAAGAAGACTCCTGACTATTTACTTGCTTGAATGAGGAAACATGACCTAATACATCTTCCTTATAGTGAAATGCAAAAAACATAACATAAATTTTTTGAGAACTTCAGCAAATTTTCAGTAGAGTCGTAATGGGAAAGAGATGTGTAAAGGCGGGTTGTCCTATCCTCATGGGGACCTGTAATGAAACTCTGAAATTCTGAGCTTGTGTGTAAGTAAACGTGAAGTGGAATATTTTCTAATATTTTTGTATCCAAATTGAGTATATGCTGCATATTGAAGGATAACGTCAAAGAAACGTTTTTCACTGGCCGTTCCTCTAAAAATGCAGACTTCCAGTGACTTTACACTCCCTACATTTTCGCTCTCCCTCTTTCATGTTTCAACTTTCCATTTAATGCGTACATACAGTTTTTTAGGCTTTATAATAATGTAAGTTATTATGAAAGTTCTTATTTTCTTCTTGCCTTATTTCTTAATGAGTCTCCAGATTGTTAACCTATGTGTGTACAGATAGATATATTCACAATGAGGAATCAAACGAGTTGCTAGAGAGGGGAGTAATACCTGATAAGTACTTTTCTGTCTCTGCATGAATTCTCTTTACAACCTAGATCCATGCTTTGTTGGCAGCTAAGGTTCTTAACCAAGGAAAAAGAACCTCACAGCCTAATAAAAAGGAAGTTCTTTGAGCTCCTTTTCTTTACATGAAGAAATAAGCAAGTAAAAAGGGTCTTAGTTATGCATGTTTCAGTAGACATCATGTTATTAAACAGTGTGGATGCAAACTGAAAACTTGTTATTTTGCTGAGGAAATCATAGGGTATAAGGTGAAGAAAATTTGGCAGTGAAGTCAGATAGGAATGAAATACCATCTTTTTAAAATGATTTATCTTTCACACATTTAGCTTGAAAGAGTAACTCTGAATAATTTGGCTTTGGAATGGTGGCCTACCCAAGCCAAACAACATGAGAGACTTGGACTAAAAACATGCTCGCCATTGAGGCTGGATCATGAGCATGGTGTTGATAAACCAACAAAGCTGCCTGAAAATGTGTGTTTTTTGCAAGCGCTTCCTTGAAATGGAGCAACTTAATTTGGTTGCTTTGCAGGATTATCTGATTTTGAGAGTGCTTAGACATTGATTTGTCAAACCCAAATTACTTTCAACAAAAGGTCACAGGTGCCTACTAGTTCATAAGATAACTATTAGCCCGGATTTAGATGTGAAATTACTATAGATTTCTCACATTTTCAACATCCTCTGCCTTTCCAGGAACTTACAAAAATAATGAAATAACAACTCAGGAAAATCACATTCATTATCATCTGTACTTGTCCAGGATATCAGTCTTACCCACAAACCCTTATAGTTATAAAATACTTCTGGCTTCTCTAACACTGTTAGGAGAGTTGTGTATTTTATTTCTCAGTCACATTTCTGAGGGTAAAAAGGCCATCATGCTTGCTGCAGGTACAAACCTCTGGTAACAGGCAAGTAGGACATAGATTCAGAATGGCAAGATTTAATAAAAATTAAATGCTAGCTTACAAATCTGTTACGCCAGACCTTTGTGATGAAATCCCACAGGTCTGAATTTCTGAAGGTGTTCCTCTTTTTGGGTGTGTGTATCCTAGTGTTTAGTATAAAATAAACCTCATATGTGCAAACAAGTTCATTAAAATTTCAAGAGCCTGTAGCACATTTGTAACAGCTTGCCCAAAGGTTAACATTTATAGTTTTGCACTGCCAACATCCTGCTTTTATGGGGCACATTTACATGCTAAATTGCCTATTATGTTAAGCTGTAAGTTCCCATTTAGCAGCATCAGGAATAAGATTTGACTATAAGTGTTTAGATTTTATTAGTGCTATGTTCAAACTTCCTACGGGCTGAAAATTTGCTGTACGCTCTACAGACGTTCTTGTGTATGAGATGTGTTTACGAACAGCTGAGGGTAAGGAGCATGGGAAGAAATGTAAGACACTCACTGATTGGGAAAGGGTGCCTTACTACATCTTGCCTCTAAGCAAGTCCTAAATGTCATGTTTAAGCAATGATTGCATCTAAAACAATCTCAGTAACACCCCGTTCTTGAGTTAACAGGACCAAAAAGGTCAGCTGTAAGCATTCCAGGAAAAAGGGTGTTTTTATTGGTAAGTAAATAAGTCTAGTTGCTCTGCTTTTGCTGTAGGTTACTTCCCAGTGCATGACCGAACAGAACGAAGTGTGATATACCAGCCACATAAACTGAAATGGCAAATTTTAGCTGTATATGCAGTTCTCAAAGGCAAGAGGAATGTATTTGCTAATGAAATTGTG
>VXAK01000916.1:127629-175821 GCA_013399435.1 Arenaria interpres
GGAAAACACAAAAATTGAGCTTCGGGTTGTTGATACAGAAAAAGAAGTATTTTCCAAGAGAGAATCCCTTGTATGTATTTTGATGAAACAGAAAGTTCTTAGCAGCAAGTAAGAATGATAAAAGTAATGTGAAATCTCTCAGCACAATCCATAGATGAGGAGGGTACCTCGGTTTCTGATTAAATAGGATTGCAGAGAGTTTTGAGTGTGCTCTGCAGAAAGCCAAATTCTGCAGTGATTGCAGGCGTGGGAGTGAGGAAGGTGCTTTCTGTATAAAATACAGTATCATTTCCAAGAGACAGAGGTCCCACATGAAAGCTCTGAGGTCTCTGTAGGAATCTGTCTAACTGAACACACTGACTTTGTTGCTAGTAAAGGCTGCAACCTCTGGCAAATGCAGACAGTGCTTTACCTATTAAGACAATCCGTAGGGGAGAGACTTGAGGAAAGTAGTGCAGGAAGTTTTTTTTTTTAAAAATGACCTATTTAAAGTTACATTTTTCAAATCATTTAAGGAGAAGACTTAGTTAATGCTACTTAATCAAAGTTCCCTGCAAATAACTTAAAGGTGACAGGTCAGCAAAGACAAGCTTATTTAAAGACCGTATTTTAAGATTTAAAATGCTAAGAGTCTTACCAAGTCTAATCTGCTCAGAATTATCATAAAGTATAAGAGAAGTTCAAACCTTATTTATTTCAAGATCAGATTTATTATTTTTTGAAGACCTTGCAGGCAAAGAAACAGACAATTGACACAGCAACTATGCCTCTAAAAGCATACAGCCTATCTATGCTGGTGGTCAGATGGTGATTGGTCATTTCTGTTATCCAGAACATACATGATTTCTGGTTGGTAGTTCTCTATAGTCTAAATCGGTTTCTGCAGTTGAAGTCTGGAATTGGGTTTGTGTTTTTTTTTTTTTTTTAAATAGATAGGACGTGACATGACATAATGTCTGTAAATACACTGCAGTACTGTACTAATTCCAAATTCTTGGTTGTAAATTTATTTTTTAAATAGCTGTTGCCATAGTTTGAAATGAAAATGGTGACCTTAAAAAGCAGTATCATTGTTATGCCTTCAAGGGGCTTGTACACACTCTGATTCACTCTGATGTGCTGTATCTGAATAGCTTGGTGTTCTGGGCCTATTGTTTTGCTGAAGTCACTGGAAAAAAGGGGGCTCTGCATTGCCCTGTGTTGCTTTCTTCAGATACATTTAATAATAAACCATTGCACAGTAGGATCCTGATTTCAACTTAGTAATTGGAAAGGTATTTTAATTAGAAATATGCACCAAGAGCTTTACTTTTCCTATGTCAGAGTTACGTTGTGAACATATAATTGAGGAATAAAGCCCAAGTGATTTCCTACTTTTATTAGGATAAGAAAGAAGTGGGGGCTATCCAGTGAGGGCATTGCAGACTCCTGGAAAGGGAGAGTTCATTGCTATTACATGGTGCACACAGCTGGGAAAGGAGAAAACATCAGCTAATGAAATGGAGTGAACTACAGGTTCAAAATTCTGAAGAAGACTTGACATAACCACTGATATATTACTAGCCTAAATCCAAAATATAACTCAGCCTTGCAGTCAGGTCTGTGAGAGTGACAGGATCTGAATGCCCTTTTTATATCTGAACACTATTTGAATTACAACAAGCTTAATAAGGGAAGAGCAGGGTTCTGAGAGAGGGGGGAAAGATTGCACCATTGTGCATTCTCTAAATCGGTGCTATCCCAGCAAAAAATAATCCAGGACACATTTTAGATCCATTTGAAGATTTGTGAGGTGTATGTGTCAAGCATATTAAGAACAAAGCAGCAAATCCAGACAGTTTTTAAATACCAAATAATGTGCTTTAGTTTAGAATGAAGCAATCAGTGTTTGGAGAATGCATTTAATAACACCGTCTCTCCTTCTGGAAATTACCTATTCGGTGCAGGAGAATTCTGTTTGATTATTTCTATAGGTAAACATTGCATTTATTACATTCAGAAACAACAGGAATTTACATAGCTGAGGCTATGCATACTCTTGCAGCATTTTCCTTCTCCCTTACATTTATAATAAACATGAATTATATATGGAGACAGCCATGCTTTGTTTAAACTGCTGCACTAAGTAGTCCTTGACGGCAGTAAATCAATGGTTTGCTTTCTCATACATTTGAATGAATATAGTAACTGGAATAAACAATTAGTGTGATGGATACACAGGAACTCTGCAGCTAAGTAGAACTAGAATAATACTGTTCTATTGTTCATACATTTGTCATTTGTTGATGATCTCATGTTATTGACTGTGTATTATTTGTCTGACTATTTGATTTTCAAAGTTATTTTGAATAACTTACTCAGCATTCACTTAAACTGACGTTTTAGCAAAATGTCTGAAAAAAATTATTTCTTGATCTCCAACTAATAAGTCAATTAAGATCAGCTTTCAAAGCTATTAAGCAGATTCCAATTTCTGGTTTTGCTACCTAATTAAATCTGATGCTCCTGGTACTACAGTGACATTCAGGCACTTAATGTGTTAATATTTTTTAAAAAGAATGACAGGATTTGAATAAAATATATACACAGGCATACATATATATGAAATACTATACATATATCTATATACACACATAGTAAAATGACAATGACTACTTGCTTAGTAACTTCAAAGTTAGAGCCTGAGCTCCAGTTGGGCTGTAAGGCTGTTTGGATGTGTGGAGAGACACGAGTGATATAGTTCAGAAGAGCTTTCATTAGGCTGCTTCTCCCTGGTGCCCTGGAGGTGACATGGACATCATTAAATTAATGGAGGAAACAAGAGTAGATGGACAGTGACATTCTGTGGACAAGCATGAAATACTAGGTAATAAACTTGCAGGGCTTGTTCTGTTTTGTATCTCCTCATTCTAGAAATGGAGGAATTGGAACCAGTTACATGAGAGAAAGAAATACTGGGTGTTCCTGTTCCTCTGTCTTTGCTAAGTGAAATCAAGGAACATGATCTCTTTAGGACTAGCCCATCATACCTGCTGAAGCTCTTGAATTTTTTCTTTAAGTGCAGAGATGCTGCACAGGACAAACGCATTCCTGGAAAAAAGCTAATTGGGATTGGCCTTGCACATACCCAGATCTGATTGTTGCCTACCCAGACAGTAAATGAATTGTGTTAATAAATTTGTCCCAGGCAAACTGTTTACAGTGGTTTAAGGGCTAGAAATAGCAAAGTGGTCCTTACATCTAAGGAGGAAAAATTAGGTATTTCTCCCCCATGAAGCTTCTGCTTTCTCCAGTATAGCTTACATGCTTACATTAAGAATGTTAATTGTAACTTATGCAACTAAATAACTGAGATCAATGTATGAAGACATTCTTGTTTCCGTTTAAGGCTGACTGTGACCAAATCTTTTTGGGATGGGATGAGTCCAAAGGCATGAGCTTGCCTTTGGGAGGCAAGAGACTTAATTGATAGTAGTACTGTGAAAAGTATTTTTCTTTGCTTTCTGCCGACCCTGTGAAAGGATTCTGAATAGTATGTGTGCAGCCAGTGGTATTGATGTTTAAATGATCAAAAACTTGCCTTTGAACATTTTTGTCTTGAGGCGTGGATAATTTCTTATACTTTTAAATAAAAATGAAACCAAGCCATTCTATAGCTGCTGAAGAAAGGCAAACCAAGTTTCTGCAGATGGACACATATGTTAAAAAATAAAAATCCCAGAATCATTGTAAAGTTTAAAACTGTGTAAGACTTCTCCTAGAGGAGACTACAATTGCAGTGCAGAGTAATTGAAAAATAACCTCATTAAAAGCCCGATTCTGCTTTTTCAGTTTCCGTGACTAAGTGGAAGAGAGAGAGTAGCCTTCTGAGTGAGTCTGGGTCTCCATCTCAGGGAGCTGAAGTCATTCAGTGTCGTGGGAACAAATATGCCCTACTCATGGTAGTTACGTTTGGCCATACATACAAGTGATTAAGACAGTTGCTATAGTCCAAGACGATGAAAGAAATGGAGGAGGGAGACACCGGGTGAATCTTCATGTGTTAAATTGTAGTTATTTTGTCTTAGGCTCCCATTTCCTCAGATGTCGCAGTGCCTATTAGGCACACAGAGCAAGCTTTTGAGTCAGGCACAGTTTATGTATTCTGTTTGTTGCACTGTGTTTTTTGTGTGGGAAGGGCAAGCCAAGTAACTCTTTTTTTACAGAAATTAGAATTGATGGAAAGCATACTTTTTTGAATGGTATTCAAAAGGTTATTTGCTAAGAAGTGTTTTAATGGAATATGCTTTATATTCACAGTTTGGATGAGATTCACAGGCAGATGGCTAATTTGTTATAAAAGCTTAGTGTGTTCTTTACATTGTCTTTGCATTACTTGGAATTTTTTTCTGCCCTTTTGGATGAAGGCAGATTGCTCCTTGTATCCGCAGTAATGGCATTGCAATAGCTGCACTAAATTTAAGAGGTACGGTGGTGTTGTAGTTAAGAAATCTTTTCTGTTAAGGAGCTGTCTTTGGACACGTGCCTTCCTCCCGGGTCCTTCCTTACTTCACCAGGAATGTACACCTGCATCCTCTACCAAGGTTTCTTCACAGAAAGCAGTTCTCCCCAGGGACCTCCTGTCATCAAACAAGAAGTCAACCAGAATTTCCCAACCATCCTCCTGCTACTCTTCAGCAGCTCTTTGGGCACGTTGTCAACATTCAGGAAGACAACATATTTCTACCCTCTCCCATCCAACTTGCCAACATTCCTGAGAAACATAAGGCTGCTTTTCATTTGACAGCAGTGTAATCTGCTGTACAAAACCCACATGAACAAGACATCGAGTCTGTGACACAAGCATTCAGCTTCCTCATAGTCACTGAAGAACACTGTTGTGTGCTAAGGCCACAGGCACAAAGCCTGGCTGTGCATCAGCCTGCATAAACTGGGATTGTCTGCAAATCTAGACACTGGATTTCCATGTGTTTCCAGCATGCAGATCGGTCGAGATTGGTATCTACAAGCGTCTAAATTGAGCATGAGCCAACAAATCATCTGCTGGATTTCAGCATGCTAGATACAAAACCACTTGCTTCTTCCATCAAAGTAAAGTGTCTGACCTGTAAGTGCCTTCTTTTGTAAAATCTTGGCTAGCAGTTCCAGAAGATAGCTGAAGTGCTGTAACACACCTGAAATTTGTAGGTTAGTTTCATGTGCAGGTGTGTTCAATGTCCAGAATCTGTACCATTTCTGGTTTTAGTTTGTAAACAGCAATGAAGGATGAGGTTGTGTAGGCATGAATCTAGCTGTCTTTTTGTAATTAAGCCAAAGACTAGATTTATAGGAAAAAGCAAAAATACACTCTCTTTTCGTACATGTTTTGGCTTTCTGTCTTAGAAACAATTGGATCTAGTGACACTAGTATCCATGGTTAGGGGAGGGGAGTGCAGCTTCTCAAAAACTCATTTTATGTTCTGGCAGATCCTTTTAACGCCTGAGGTAAAGACAGATTAGAATAAGCTCTGCATCAATGTAGAGGTTAAGATAGTGAAAGATTCTTTATTATTACTATTATAAAAGACATTTCCTGAGCTATCTGATTTAAAGAAGTTATCTGTTCCACAGAGGTAATATTGCACTTAAATAGGAGCCAGATTTTAGATAAAAATTTGCCTTATGTCCCAAAGTCAGAATTGACTTTTCTATGGCAGATGGTAAAAATATTACTGAAACCCACTCCTTTTTGATGCATCCTGGAATGCAGATATTACAGTTCTACTCTTCATCACCAGGAAATTGATGTATGTTTGGGGAGGATGGGGCAAAGCACAAAGCCACAAATTTCTTCTAGGAACAAATAGCGTTGTTAAATTGGTTCTTTGCTTGGTAATATTTACAAATAATCACACAAATAATGAAGGAAGCATCAAGAATTGGTTAACTGCCGTCTTATTTGCTCTTTTAAATTGTTCTCTTGCATTGCTTTTCCTTGAACTAGCTAACAATTTGTTCATATTGCTTAGATCTTCCAGTCTGAACAAACCTGGGGACTCTTTTGCCAAACATGTGCCTTTTTTTCAGGTCTAGCACCTATTAATATGTACCCCAAATGGGGGACTGGAGTGTTGTAGTTCATTATATCCCAAAACAACAGCAAGACAGCTTGCAAGTCAAAAAATCCCTGCAGCCTGGATTTTCTTCCTGCCAGTATATTAGAAACTGCATGAAAAAAACCCCAAAACAACCCAACAAAAAACCAAACCCTCTTCATTTTGTCCTTGGAACCTCACAGAGCGCTACTTCATGAAAGGGACGGAGGTATTTTTCCCGTAACTGACAGCAGGCCTGTGTCACTCATTATAAGAATCTGATGCACTTTAATCCTTAAGGTTATTTACTGTATTTCCACTTAACTCATGCACTTATGCTCTTGCTCCCTGCCTCATGCTGTCATAGGCATTAGTGTGCTTATAAATGCAAGTGGGGATACCTAGCTAGTGTCAGATGATAATATTCCATTTTAGGCTATGCTAAAAGTTTCTTAGAAATTGTCATAAATGCCCACTGAAGTGGGCGCTGCCACTAGATTCATCACCGGATGTCTCATAATTGCTTTAGCATCTAGTCCTTCATTTAGTACCATTAAAAGGTATGGGAACTCATTCTGTTTTACTCCAAATTACTCAGTGTCAAATAAACATTTCATTGAAGAAATCTACTTGAAAAATTTGAGAAACCATCCAGTTAAAAATTTCTAAAGGTAAGTTTTTGCTTGTTTACAGAAACATAATTATCAAGTGAGAGAGGATTTAAGTATGGTGGTTGGATAAGGCTGATTAATACTAAAAGCCAAATGACAATGAAAATAAAATAGGGATTCGAGTTAAGATGACTTAATTTTATTTCCCTTCTCCCAGGCGTTAATGACTACTAAGGACAACGCTGTTCTGCATGACCACACTGGTATTGCATCCTCATCTGAAATGTGAGTCCTCCTCTGCATTTTTCTTGAAATACGGTGAAATTAAAATGAGTGATAGTTGACTCTGTAAAGCAGTTTGGCAATCATGAAGGTGAGCCTGGTTTCGATACAGCCAAGAGACTCGCTGGCATTAATTTTTGTTATGTCAGGGAAAAAGAAAAAAGTCAATTCCCAGATAACGTTTACTGGCTAATCTAAGGCCTGGGCGTCCTTACATTTTGTTTAACCTCTTTACAGATGTTTGATGGAATGTGTACAGATAATTGAGTGAAGGATCAAGTCTTATTCCTGGAATGGCTTTTAGGGCTGCTGAAGTAAATTTTCTCGGTCCGATAACATCAAGAAAGCTTTAAGTAAATGGAACATCTTGTATTGTGGTCAAAGAGATATGAAATGTAGCACTGTAATAACCAAGGCAGTCTTATTAGCAAGAAATATGCCAAAGGACGTCAATAACATTCTCATTAAAATAAAAAATAAAAAATTATCACAATCAGATTTCACAAAGAGAAAATTGATTCCACTTTTTAAATCCATAAAACTGCATGCAGTAATAAAATGTCTTAAATTCAGTAGCCCCAGTCACTTCTTGCTGTATATACAGTGTACTCACTGTCTGCCTCAGTTCTGCTGAAGATGATAATCACTCGCTGCCAAACCAAAAGGAAAAGCAAACTGTTATTATTTTCATGTCAGTAACAGGTTTTTTGCAATGAAGGAGCGGGTGCGCTCCAATTATTTGACTTCCTGTCAGAAAACTAGATGTTCCTATGTTTGTTTTCTGCTTTCCAGTCAGCGTGCTTACAGCAGTGCATTTTCTCATCTTTCTGGTGCGCAGGCTGACACTGCAGCAGCACAGCATAGGCTGTTACCTTCTGTCACATTTCCTTAGATGTAACGTAACATGTATATACTGAGGCACAACCTGATGAAACACGGCACATCGGCAACAGAAAGTCATGCTCTTTCTTGGCCTTGGGGATGAGTGTAGAAACTGGAATTCTAATACAAAAGGCACTGCAGACAATAATGCATTTGTTTACTGCATTCATTGATTAGATGAGAATATTCCATTTTCAGTAGTGAAAAATGTTGGTAATATTTAATGAAAACATTTGCTAAAATGTATGATTTCAACATGTTTTTTTTCTCATTGCCCACTTTGCAAATGTTAATGGGAAAGTCATAAATGAACAGAAGGCCAGTCTAAGTCATTCCTACTGCTTATTAGAAGCCAATTCAATGTGTGATTAAATGATGTACAAGCCTTGTGCTAATCCTTTTCATGGAGTAAATTTTATTCTACAGAAATACTTCTTCTGTAGAAAGATCATATATAGAAAGCATGCCATGACAGATTTTTCAACAAATTCAATTAAACTAAAAGCTAGAATGTCTGCACTAGCAAAACTGTATAAGAGAAATTGCTTCATGAAGTTAATGATAATGCATTATATCTACTGATGATCCAGCCTTCTGATTCCAGTTAAGATTTAAAAAGAAAAAAATCCAAATCAGAATCCTTTGCACTGTCAAAATACAAAAGAATGTGACCCTCTTAAACTTAACATGAACTGAAGGCTCATAAAGATCTTACTGAAAAGAAATCGTAAAGTGTTTATTGCTCGTAGAGGATAATGGATGGGTATGTTCAGGAAATGAAGTTACTTCAGCGCGAGGGGTCTTCTCTGCACCCACGTAACAGACCTTGTATTGAATGCCTCATCTCTTGTCTTCTCCAAGTAGAAAAAATGTTCAAGTATTATGAATTCCCTTTTCCCTGGTAGGGGATTAAGATGGCGGAGACACAGCTCTCTACTAATACTTCATAAAAGCTTTAAATAATGAAGCTGATGTTATTAGTAGAATTCAGCCTTTTTATTAATTGCAGGTAACTGCACATCCATTTACTCCCCAAACAGTTCACTTGTAGACGCTCCCATGAAGTAAGTCAGGCTTAGATAGCTGGAGAAAGGCTGGGAGTCACGGTGACACCAACAGCTGCTGGTGAGTGCAGAAGGTGCTCAGGTGTGTATGTATGATATTGGCATCTTTGTGTGAATACGGCAGCCACCACCATCTTGGATGTGGTCCAAGTGATACGGCCAGTTATTGATGCTAGTGTGTACCGGTGGCTTTGGACAAATTCAGCAGACTTCTGACGTTTTAGCCATTTTTGCAAGTTCAGCCAGACCCATTACTCTCCAGAGCTTATCAGACCTTGGAAGGCTTTTAAACACTGTCTCTCAACAGGTACTAACTCCTCAGCTACTTTCTGGTAACTTCCTCTCCACCTGAATGCACGGGTACCTCTAGACCCATTTCACGTAACCATGCAGAAAGGTGTGACACACAACTCAACTCTCAAACGTGCAAACACAAAATGCTGTGATACACTGTCATTTGTGTGCACAGCAAGCTGAGCTGCATACCCGTATCTTGACTATCCAGACTATAGTGACAATGCTGATTTATGACCAAGATTAATTTTCCATGTCCTGCTGGGTTAATGTATTCGCAGCCCATCTTTGGACAGGCACCTGAATTCAAATAACTAATGTATGCTGAAAAGCCTGCTAAAGAAAGGAAAAAAGCTGAAGAGCTTCCACTTGAATATTTCTTCCTTTTTAGGTTCAAGAGATACACACCACCCCCTGGCACCCCCTCACCCTATATCATTGATACTTGAGAAATAACGGACTCTTTTTCTGATGGGGTACTGCTGGATCTTGGCTTGCTCATAGTAGTCATCAGACTAACAAGAATGTTGATTTTGCTGTTAGAGCACTGGCTCCTTGTTATTTTTTTCATGTTGTGTACAGGTTGCTGTCTGTTAAAAGACAAAAGAAAATCAATACAAGTGTTAAAAACATCGTGTATTCAACTTTGCAAACAAAGTTCTTAAAAAAACACCAAGAGAAGTAGTAATAGAAAAAATATGAATGCCAGACTTAATTACCAGTGTACACACAAAGCAGTTCTTTTTGAAGTACAGCAAACAGTGAAAAAAGTGAAAAAATATTTCCAAGGAAAATAAAAAATGGACTGATAATGCATTTCAGCTATCTTTATGTTGTTTCATTTAATATGGATGAATCTTAAATGATTTGTTGATACAAGGGAAAATCAGAAATATTCCTCATACTTAAAATGTAAAGTTACGATTTTTATTTCAGTTTCTATCAAGAATTATCGAATCACCTGTCTAATGTCTTAGGTTCTAGCCTCTGAATATTTCAGCGCATTCATCTGGGCATTCTGAAGATGAAGAAACTTTCAATAATTTATGATCCTCTCGGCGAAAAAATGGTGAGTCTGCAATCCTATGTTTGGGTGGGTTTTTTTTCTTTAAGCTAATTCTACAAGAGAAGTAAAACATGGATGTATTCCCTGGCTGCTCCTTAATTAAGATACTGATAAAAAAGTAAACAGAAGTAATAAGCTGGATATTGAGTCACTTGATTGAGCATAAATTAATTTCTTAGTTCTCTACTGTATTTAGCTGTCTCTAGATTTCATACTGATGTTCTCACCTGTATCACCTTAATTGATATTGCAGTGCAGGAGGCTTAGAAAAAATATGGAGAGTCTTTTTAGGTGAGAAGCAGAGCATGTCATTCACCTGAGAAAAACTTACCTGCTAAGAGTAGAATTAATGATATCTAGTGCTGGGCTTTTCCAAGATTCCTGTCCCATTTCATGTCTGATTCGTAAGTTGCTTGCCAAGACAGAGCTGCCCCGCACAATTAGACTTTCATGTACTAACGAGAGCAGGAAGAGCGGCCAGTGAAAGAGACAAGCACACCAGTCCTAAAATGTCTAACAGTCTGCTGGGAGGGTGATAAAAGGTACACCTAAGGATGAGTTGGGGAAATAAAATACCAGCTTTGTGGTTTTTTGTTCACCAATGCCTTTTCGCAGGCAATATGTACCGGGAGGGAAGGGGGAAGGACACCACCTATTAGATACTGATATTTGCCTGTTCTGTAGCTTTCAATTACAGCCTCTGGTCTGTACCTTGTAAACAGGTATTTAAGAGAAGCAAGAGTGCGAATGTAAGAGTAATGTGAGCTGCTGTGATGGACTGGAAGAAGCTTTAAGCTTCAGTTGTCTTTCCCACTTCTTTGTCAGTCTTCTGGTTCTTCTCCCACTTCCCCAACCTGTTCTCTTTTAGTATTAAAACATTTAATTGATGATTCTAACTTCTCAGTCAAGAAGTGAGCAGAAGGAGAGAAGCACGTTTGTTCATAGTTGCTGTAGATGTTTAAATAGGGAACACCAGAATTTAGAAAACAGTTGGAGAATAATGCTTTATAGATTAATGCAAACTCATATAGAGAGAGGTGTTTGTGAGCATGTGTGTTTGTTTCATGAAGAGTTTCATTAACCTCTGTCTTTAAAAAGCTGACACCAAAGGGCCACAGTCTAGGCTTAGAATCTGATTACTATTTGGTGTAGATTGACAAGGTTTGTTTCTTAAAAGTCACTGGACACAAAATGTTATCTCTAGACATAGTTAAATCTTTAGGTCCTGTATCAGTAATTATTAGATGAATAAAAGATAATTATCTGCCATTGATATTGCACAAAATACCCATTACTTCATTACTGTAAAACTGAAGGTTTTTCGTAGTGTTTTTTTAGCATTCTTTACAATGAAGACTTAAACAATTTTTCTACACATCTTTCTGTCCCAGTCAGCCTTAGAGGTTTCAGAGGTACCTTGGTAACATGCAACCAATGTATACTGAAAAATGTGAGAAAATGCTGATCCAGAAATCCTTCTAATTCTAGCAATTAAAGAGGTACAGTTCTGAGCAAAGCAGTTTGTGTTTATACTCTACATGTTAGGCAATTAAAAAAAATAACCAAAAGCTCTTTGGGACTGTGCTTATTTTTTAATGAAATCAATGTCAGCATCTAGTTAATAATAAGAAACTCTCAATAACAGATCCTTGGAAGAAAGAAAGTTATTTCAGCTTCAGGCTGATAAAAGAATTATTAGAAAAGAGCTCTCTGTGTGTGCGTGCATGTGTGCATGTCTGAATGTTTAAACAATCTTGAAAAATAATACTTTGACATCATTCACCTCAAGCCTGTATAAACAAGACTGTCTCATCCCACTAAAAGCAAATGAGAACATACATCTAACTGTGATGGATTCAGGAGTGTATCTTGGACTGATGATAATGGCTGTAATAAGCACACTCACACAAAAATCATCCTTTTGAAACTGTGGTCATGCTAAGATTTTGTGAAGTTTTCACAGCAGTTTTTTTTTTTTTCCTTTTTTTATACCTACCCACTGCCAACTTACCGTACTTGCTAGGGTTGTCTGCAGTAGCAACTGCACACTACGCAGTAGACTTACTATGTAAAATACAAGCAAAAAAGGTTGACATAATGACTCATTACAATTTAAATCTTATTATAGAAAGCTTCATTCAAGTCAACATACATAGTACAGAACTGCAGGGGTACATTTTAGCCTGGTGTGAGAGGAATGAGTCATGCAATTCTCATTATGGTTAATAGAAGAAACACGTCTATTGCCTCATGTAAGCCCCTGAAGTGCACCTTGCAATTCATATGCAAATCACATGGGGCAGTGGCTACTCCAGTAAACAGTCAAAGTAAAATAGCTAGATTTCAAACTTCAAAGTTCACCTGATTCAAAAATTTTGGAAATAACATTGCATTGTATTTTATTGGTGACCCAATACAAATACATCAGTGGCAGTGATGATTACACCTAAGTGCCACAGGAATAAGTTGAGCCTTTCAGTAGCTTAAAAAGGGAGGAACATAAAGCACCTTAACATGGCTCATGTGTTTCCCCTCCGCTCCTTATCTTTACTGGCAGACTGCTAACTTTCCCTTCCTAGACTCCTGTAAACATTGTTGTCCACGCACAAGTGGTTATCGCTGAACCTGGCCACTCTCTTACAGAATTTTAGGATATTTTTTAAATTATTTTTTTAATAATCTATGCTAGAAGACTAACAGCTTATATACTTACAGTTTTAGTTGCTTGTTTTACTAATGGCTTGTTCCAGCTAATTAAAGGAAATCTCCAGGAAATCTCTTTCTTCTGATAAGTAGGTTGCACAAACAGCTTCAAGGAGAATGCATCCTTCCAGCCATAAATCTCTACTTATAACTGCCAAGTCTGTCTGCATAGTCCAGAGAGCAATGCTTCCAACATCAGTTTATTATTGTAGATTCATCTGCTATTGAAAAGAGATATTTACTATTAATTCCTGGGTTTTTTGGAAAAAGCATCCTGTAAAATATCTTTAATTATGGACAATGTTGCTGTAGATTATAATCAGGCATAGTTTTTACTAGGGATATCTAAATCAAAAGGGATTGAGTTCTCAAAAAAGTGTATCTTTCAAGTTAACAAAAGTGATTCTCCTTTTAGTGCTCTAGTGCAATTAAGGGATTTGATTTACAAATGGGAACTGCAAGATCCACCTGATGTTTCCAGCTTTTTAATTTTTCCCAGTTTTGCAGGAGATGAGTCCCCTCACTCAGTTCTAATTCGGATAGCTCGCATTGCTTACAGAATTCTAAACCCAATTATCAGCAAGATATTTTGACAGAAAAAGTTGTGTGTGTTGTGAAAGAGGAGTCTAACTCAAAGTCTTTACTAAAGATGAAAGCTGTACAGAATGTGTGTTTGAATTTGTTTCCAAATGAATACATATGGCTTTTGCTAAATCCTCAAAGAGCAGAAAGGTGCAGTTTACCAGTGCAGTGATGCTGCTGCAGCGTGGCATCAGGAATTCGGCTTCATTGCTGAGATTTAGCAGAGAAGCAGTAAAGCACCCCTTATCCAAAGGGCTTGCAAAGGCACTTTCTAAAAGAGCAGGATTTCCATTGTGTCTGTGTTGTGAGCTTGGCAGAAGTATTCATCAGCCATTATTGATTTAGAAGAAGGCATGGCTGGAGTGAGGAGGATTGATCGGAATCCTCCCTTGGCTAAGTTAACTATTGAGGGATCTATTCATACCAAGATGAAGCATTGCAGAGTGACCTACGATGGTAGGAAATGGGGTATCTCTTTCTTTCTTTCTCTTTACAGTGCATGTGAAAAATGCTGGCTTGCTGTTCTTGAGCTTGGGTTTTTTTCTCTCCTCTATTAGCTTTCAGAAACATTATCTTTGCTAAGTTTAGAATTTCTTGATTTTGTTGTTGGGGAATTCTTTAGGGAACTAGAGAGTCAGAGTTTCCTCTGAGATTATGTGGTAAAGGGACAGGGGAGAAAGAGCTATTGACTTTCTATTCAGGCTGCAGTCTTACTTGAAACTGAAGGTGGCAAAAGGTATCCAAGAGAATTCCAGCTTAGCGTGGCTCAGCCCTGCCTGTCCCCAAGGTATTTCTATGGTCAGTATTGACATCCTTGCCTTTCCTGCTTATATATTGCTTCTCTTCCAGGAGAATCTGCAACTTGTCTTTCTCAGAAACAGGGCCATGAGCTAAGTGGACCCAGGAGAACCATTCCTGCATTGTCCTTGCTAAGGTCCCTCACCTGGACAGCAGCTGGGCTTGGACCTCTAAGCTCGCTATCATGTGGGCCATATTTCATCAATGCAGTTTTGCCCAGCTTTCATCTTCAATCTGCAACATCTTTCTGCAGATTTTACAACTGCAGATTTGCCTGACAGCCATCTGGAATGCTTCTGCAGGGAGCATTTCTCTTTTCCTCTCTTTGTATCCTTTCCTTTTTCTTTTTTTCCCATTTCTGTCACTTCACAGATAAACCTGACTGTCACATGCCTTTATGGCCTTTCCTCCGACTCGTCATTTCTCATGAGCTACTGATACATCAAGTGCCACCAGTGATTAGCTTCTGATCTCCGCTTGTTCAGCTGTTTACTGGAGTTAGGGACAAACACATTTGTTCTTTGTCTTGTGCTGTTCTTCACACACTAGAGGTCCTTTCTACAAAAACACATACAAGGCCATTTCAGGGTTTTACCCACAGTCTTTTTCAGGGAGAAATAAGTACCTTTTGCTGCCGTGCTCCTTGCTCCCTCTTCGTGGCTTCCACTTGGCTGAAAAATACACAAGGGGATTTTATCTCCTCCAAAAGAACAAACCCCAGAGAGATGCATCTTTTGTTGTTTTCCTGTTAGTCCCACCTTCAGAGACTTTTGTTACCACAACAAAACTACTTTGTTACCACAACAAAATGAGCAAAAGTAAGACTGGGGGTGTACAGAGTGTACCCATTCTAGGAATTAAGGTATTCCTTCAAATTCTGCACATACCAAGAACTGGTTTGTATTTAGTATGCAACCTTGGATGTTTTTTTCTTTCTGGTTATTGCAGTGACTAGCACAATAGATTCCCCGACCCCTGTATGCTGTAATACAAACAAATAATAACATTTTTACTAAGACATTCAAAGGGAAGACCAAGGAATTACATTTTAAATCTATTTTGGAATAATTTTAAATAAATATAAAATTGGTACTATAATTTAGAATGCTACCTTTAAAACTGGATTATTCAGACAGCTTTGTAAAGGAACAAACAGAAGATAACCTTTTCAAATAAAGACTAACCATGGAATAAAATGATTCTCAATAGCTCAGGATCTCAATATCTTCATTACTTGGTTTCCTTTATCTAAAGATGTTTATTAACTTAGGTACTTCAGTCTTAAGAAACACATATATATATGAACTTAAGTTTCCCCGCTTACTGTGCTTTGCTTCATGTGGTGGAGCACCAGCTTTTAATGGGATTTTAGTCCCAGGGATCAGATTTAACTCAATGTGAAGTAAAATTCTCTGAACTGTGCATAATGTGGTTGTTGGGTTTGCATTCAGGGTAGGAAAAAACCCAAAACAAACATCAGACAGAAGATCCCTTTGAAATCGCTAATCATGAGAAGGAAGGTTATCTATCTTCATCTGCATGGATTCCTGTGAAGAGGAAAACAGAAATCACAATCACTCTTTTTATGATTAATTAAACCAAGAAGGAAATACTAATAGTCCAGTTATTCCTGAAAGAACACACAGGTCCAAGATAGAGGAGAGTACTGGAATCTCAAACAGAAAATGATCCAATATATGGCTGACACTACCTCTTTCCAAAAATTTTCTGTTGTGATGCAACAAAAAGCTCTGGGTTTTGAGAGTTTTATTACATTTTGCAAACTTATCATCATTGCTGCTGAAACCACCAGACTGCTTACTGTGTTCAAAATAAAGCCATCATTGTAGGGAGTTCATCTCATCCCGTATTTCCTTTATATTGCCTTTACAAGTCATAGCATATTGATTTCACTCTTCCATTGCACAGAGTTTGACTCTCCTTTAATAGACAAAATGACTATTTGCTTTCTATAAATCCTACTATTTGTATTTCTTTCCTTCTCTGAACTGTTATCTGTGACTTACAATAGGCCAGTGCTCAGTAAAATGGTGAGGTGCTAGTTCAGCCTAATACTGTTCCAATATAAAAGTCTAACTGCCAGTCTATTGTTACTAGCGCTTTTCTAGTACGTGCTCTTGAAATTATCTCCCAATAACTTGAACAGTGCATTATATTCACCTGAAAACTGTTCAGATAATTATCTCATACAATATTTGATCCCTTCACAGTGTTCAGTGTTGGCTACTGTTCATCCTGTGCAGGTCCAATTTGTCATTCAACTCCTGTAATGTTGACTGTTACCCTGAATTACGCATCATACTGCATTCATTCCTTCACTGGCTTGGATACAGCACACAGGACTACGTTGTCATTACAACATCCTTCGTCAGATTCTTTGTTTCTTCTTAGACCTTTCTTGGTTCTCTAAGGTGGTTACAGGTTTCTGATCTGTGATCTGAATATACGGAGTATTTTAACAAGTTAACAAGTGAACCTGCTCCCTGACATCGTCACTGGAGCCCCACCGACTCCTACTTCTCCCCTGAGTCTTCCTGCTTCTTAACTTACCTGTTCCCTGTCAAAAGCTTTTGTCATAGTTTTACCAGGAGAGGTATAACTTTGACTATATTGATTTTTTATGAAGAGATCAGGTGAGATACTAGACCCCAGCCACCTTTGCCTTTTCTACTCTTGCATAGAAAGAAAAAAGAATTTCAGGCAGGATAGATAGTACTCTCACACAATAGAGAAATATGCTTTTAAAAATTTGAGACAGAACAACGTATAGTTAAGTCACTTTTCTTTAAAATTGTGGACTGTCTGTATTCAGCTTTGTGTTTAGCCTGTGATCCCAGTGAACCAAACTTGGGGCTCCTTTAAACTAAAATGAAGTACATAAAGATTAGCCCAAGCCGAATTAGAAGCATTTGGCTCCTTTAATATGGTTACAAAGAGAAAAGAAAACCCTGTTAATAGAATGTATTTTGGTTTTTATCCTACTGACTATAATCAGCGCCATTCAGGGAAAAAAGACCTCATTCAGCTTGTTCTTTAGTGCCAAAGTACCGCACCGCACTAAGATGAGAATCTTGGTTTGTCTGTGCTTCACTTCTCTTCTGGAGAAATGCATTGCCACTATTCACCACTTACTGCCCTCACCCTTTGTCAGCTTTGGTCTCCTCACAACTTTTACAGATTTCTTTTGGAGAAGTTTCTTCACCATAAGCGAAAACTCAGTTTTGGAGAAGTGCTTTTCCAACCCACAGGATAATAAATGCACAGGGAGACAGTGTTGAACTTACGAAAAAGTTTCTGTTGTAAATCTCATTAGTTTTTATTGTCTTTCTCTCACTGCAACGCAACTGAATTAGTATCTATGACGTTCCTTTTTTAAACTTGTTTTGGAAGACCAATTTTTTGATGAAACGATAAATGCATCTGGAACCTGCATAAATGTAACAAAGAAAAGAGGGTTGTCAGTAACAGGCATTGGTCCTTTATTACTAAAGTGGAAGACCTGACCTAACTTCTTAATAATTAGGAATATTTCTGTAAATTAATAAAAAAATGCATTTAACGATAGTAAAATTTTCATTTCCTTCGATTAAAATAGATCTTAGCAATAGCCTCATGCTTTATACATCAAACTCCAGAGAAACAATCAGTGCAATAGTTGGTGGTAAAAAACACCATTTTATTATGGGCAATTTATTACATGAACTAGTACTAGAAGATCATGTTCTATTAATTTTAATCAGGGGCTAGCAGGCTTTCAAGCCAGTAAGTCAACCAAAGAACAGATGACCTAAAGGGAATGTGTGGTGCCTGCATGTAGAATAGCTGCTCAACTGTCCTATTCTTGAACATGATAAACGTATGACTGCTGTGTATCCCTTGACTGACTGTTACTCTTTATAATGCTGGCTTCCAAATTATTTCTCCGATGGTGTCCAAACAGTAGGCTGCTCATTGTGATTAAGACTTGAACTGCTTTTGTTTGGCTGCAGGACTAGCTATGCAGCAACACTGCATCCATTTTATTTCACTGAGAATCTTCCTTGTTCCTTATCCCCCTTACGTTCCATCCCAGTTGATGTGTGAAGAAGAGCCTTCACCGCATCAAGAAAGCAGTTCTTATATTTGATGGAAGTTGTACACCTATTAGTTGACACCTATTTCATTTACAGATAAATTCAATTAGCTTTTATGCATGGAGTTATGAAAACGTGTGAAGGGTGGGGGGAACGGTATCATCACAGGGGAAAAAAGCCAGTCTAAGCTGAGCTACCCATCTACCTCTTTGAGAGGGGCAGCGCTGTTATCCAGCACACAGATGAATGATGGCTGAACAGAGCTTTCAGGCCTTTTAATCTGTTCTTTGATCATCTCCAAAATAGATCAAGGCAAAGCCATTCCTTTCCTCTCTGACAAAAAGTACTTACTGACTTCTCTATATTAAACATAGCCTCCTATTCCCCAGGGTATCTGAAAATTGGGCTCAGGAATATCACCTACTTAGTCCATTTCCCTCTGCTCAGTGAAGAGGCCTGACCCTGGAGAAGCTTTGGACCCAGTCCTGTGGTACTTCACTGAACAGCCTGAGTAACTGGGGCATGTCCTTCCTGAACTGAGGCAGATACAATCGATAAAAGCAGCTGTAAAGAATGCTGAAAGAAACTAGTGAGAAAAACCTCAATTGCTTGTACATCAATGTAGATGGCCTTTAAAACTAAATGGAGGAATTCTAACAAATGATGCAAGTCATGAAAGTTGATATTATAAGAATCAATAGATACCTAGTATGAAAAAGCAGTGATGACTGAGTACATTTATCAAAGTCCTTGCACTCTCAAGAACAGGTAGTGCCATAGTGTATGCTAAAGACGGACTAGGGCATAAAGATAGAGTAGCACAAGAAAACAATCCATTTGGGTCAAAATCACTCTTGAAAAGAATGATAAATAGCCATTGAGGGACTATGGGGATTCTCTCTATGTAGTCCAAAAGGTTACCTTAACTCATGACTTGATATCTTGATAGTATTTATTACACAGAAGGGACAAAAACCCACCTGCAATTGTTTAGTTTTCTCTCATTGGAGAGAAATGCTCCTGGCAGCAGCCAGGCCCATATGTACTTTGCTGGGAAGGTTTACCAGGTTCCTCAACAAAAAGTCACCAAACTCACAAGGCAGGATGTTATTTCAGTTGCAGGTTTGGTAACCCCTGAGGATATTAAATGAGGGATAGAAAAATAACCTTACTGTTGATTAAGGCATCCCAAGTTTGCTCAGTTTAAAGTTAATGAAAAACTGAGAAAAGAGGGTATATGGCAGATGTCTCCAATTTCAAAAGGGCAACAAAAAAAAGCAAATGTTCTGTTAGTTTACTGTTGGTCTCTCTCTTCCTGCATTCACAGGTTTAGTTCCTAAACTTCTTGCAACAAAGCACTTGGAGAATGAACAGTGCAGTATAACATATAATGAGACAGAAGACCTGTTATCCCAATGCTTACTCCAGTTCTTTCCTCCATTTTATGGTAACTTACAGTTTTGAACACTCCTGCCATACAGATGCACAGGTAGTCAGTTCTGAATTCAGTATCTGAAAATTATTCCTATTGCACCAGTGACTTATGGATGCTAAACCCAAAACCTGAAATAGCTTAAAATTCATCAAGTTAACAGTAGTAGCATTGGCACAGGGCATAAATCCATATTTTGACATCCTGAAGACAGCATTAAGTTTTCTGTTATCTTATTAAATTGTATCAGCCTTGCCTTGCATAGAATACAACCAGGCTTGATAAATGCTTGGCTTCAGTTACACTCTCCCATTTATTTTCACACTGTCAGACTTAATCCATAACTGCTGCTGAAAGGCAGCAAGCAGGAGGTGAGGGTGCATCTTGACTCAGCTGGTAGCTGGCTACTGGCAGCCAAAAACTATACTACTTTTTTATTATTCAGACTGCATCTTCACATAATTTATTTTCATTTTTTATAATCTATTCTTTAAGGATAAACAATATATATAATCACATGATTTAATTAGTTTTTATTTTGCTTGCTGCTCAGTTTGCACACAGAGCACAGAAATGAAAAACTCAGATTGCCAGACTGAATATAAAAGTCTATGAACTCATCTTTCACTCAGGCTCCATTGCAATAGATGGGCTTGAGTTATCTTGAATACTTTACAGTGATGGGAGTGGTCTCACACTGAATTTCACTTCAGCACAGCCTTTGGCTGGTACCTTCTCTATTTCATATCTGGCATTTCACTGAATTTCACTGAATTTTTTGGAGTTGGAAGGGACCATAGAGATCATCTAGTCCAACTCCCCTGCCGAAGCAGGATTGCCCAGAGCTAGAGCATGTTACTCAGGACTGCATCTAGGCGCGTCTTGAAAATCTCCAGAGAAGGGGACTCCATGACCTCCCTGGGCAGCCTGTTCCAGGGCTCTGTCACCCTCACTGTGAAGAAGTTTTTCCTCATGTTTGAGTGGAACCTCTTATGTTCCAACTTATGCCCGTTACCCCTTTAATACTAGGGACAGGCACAGGAAAGAAAAGCTTATTTTCCCACGAGAGGGAAATGTTCATCACCCAGCAAAAAGGCATTTCCTTTGTCTAAAGGCTTATCTAGAAACAAAAACTTGGATCCTAAAATGGCCTAAAAAATACATCCAAACAGGTTTCCTCAGATGAAAGGCTCTGTAAGCCTATGATTTAAGTGTTGTAACCCCTGGTATTTAAGCTATTGTGCACAGCTGAGAAGTTCAAAGGTCCTTATTAGGTCCTCATTTATGGCTATTTAGCCTTATAAGCTTTATCAGATATTTCTCTTTCAGATACAACACCTTCTAACAGATGCTGTGTAAAGAGCTCAAGGTTAGCTTCTGTTCTTCAGTAATACTGCTGCAAATGAAAACCTGACCACTGTGCACACATCAGGTAAATCACAACCTAGATGGAATAATAAAGATACATGTCATCTCTTGCAGACTGTAAGAAAACTCACCTATATTACCTTGAGCTGTTTTCCTGAAGGCAAAAACCAACAACTGCTCCATAAACACACAACAGCGATAGGAAATCAGTGAGAAAGATGTTTGGTTAGTTGTCAGAACCTACCAGCTGTTTATTTTTCTGGGAATTTCCTCAATGAAAAGCAACACGAACTGGTGGGTGGCGTGGCCCACGCAGCAGGTGCTAGGAGGATGCTGCTAGAAAGCCTTTGCTAGAGAGCGGCTGCTATGCTGGGCTCACCACCACCTCTGCCCTCACATTTCTTTCCCATGCTCTTTACATGCCCGTGCTGTTTATTTCAGTTGGCATATAGATTAATAAATAGAGGGTAGGGTGTTTCTGCATGCTGGGTGCTAGCTTATATTTACCCACAATTTGATCACACACATTAAATGGAAATACACATATTTTGTGCTCACAAGAAATGCTTTGGTATGTTTTCCTCATATTCTATGCTTTTTAAAAGCAAAACCACGGAAAATTCTAGAAATACTGATGCCAGAGTCTAAAGGTAGCATCATACTTGATGGTCCCTCAGACGAGGTCCACATTCCTTGGACTGCAGCTAAATCCTGGCAGCTGGGCCCATTCCTCTGCAAGGGCTCCTACACTGAGGGGCAGTGGCAAAGCCTGTGTCACAGAGAAGGACTTAGCACTGTGATAGATTGCCTGACGCAGCGACAGAAAATCCCTCTCACTGGAGAGTTTTTAGATGAGATTAGACCCGTCTCTTGATAACTGAATGAAAATCACTGGCAGTCACTGCCGTTCTCCCCAGATGCCCTCGCCCTGGGCAGCAGTCCCACGGCTGCTTGCGGAGCCTTTCACAGGACACAGCTCATACCCTGGCGCCCACCGGCCACGTGCCCTGGCCAGGCACTTGGGTTTATCGCCCCCGCACAGCCCCACACAGCACATGTCTGTGCTCTCACGACACAACAGGCTGCCAGGCGCTGACAGGGAGGATGCCTGGGTTGGACAAAGGTGTCAGAGTGATGCAGGAGGCTAATCCTGCCTCTGATGGGCAGTGTGGGAGGACTAAACAAGCTCTTCATATTTCAGGACTTATTTTGTGCTCTATGATGCTGCACTGCAATACTTCTTCCTAAAGCAGAATTCCTTCAACAGAGAGTACGCATGGGCACCCTTATGGCATTTTCCTTCAACAGAATCCCCTTTGTAAGCATAGGTTTAGAGGAAAGAAGAGGAGAGTTAGTTGAGCCAGTAGTTTCCACTTTTTCATTAAAATGATACTGAAGTGTACCCAGTCATCTGACCAGGTGGCAGAAAGAAGAGTTTGCAAACAAGTCCTGTCTGAGAGAAAATAAGGCATGTTTCTGAAAATGCTCAGTCAGTTCCTGAATGACTCATGGGTAGGCAAACAAAAGAAGTCAAAATATATAGAATCTGTCAGTTTACTTCCGAGTTACTGACGTCGGTGGATTGTTCTAACCCTGGTAAGACTGTCAACACTGAATGTGGCACAAGTGTTGTATGTAAGCTACAGAACAAATCGTTTAAAACTATTCAAACCAGAGCACCGATTCAAAGAGGCTTACCCAGTAGTCAAGGAAGGAAACCCAGCCCTGAGGTAGGCATTGTCCTGATCTGCTGTATCTCTGTAGTAAAAGACACATGGTAGAAAGATCTCCACACTAGAAGGGATGAGGAGGGGAAGGAAAACAAAGAGGGAAAAGAAAAGATCAACGCGAACTGCATGAGGCAAGAACCAATTATTACTATCATTGAGTAGTATAGAAGTAAAATTACACTGCAAATGGTGTTAGGTTATGAGACAGCAGCATCAGGATTTTATGCTCATACACACCAGTCTGTGACAAGACAGTGGGACGAGCAGCATAGTTTGGTGTCCCCAGTGCACACTGGTACCCCTGGGCTGTAGGAAGCTCCCATGACAGCCTTTCTCTCAGCTCTGAATCCTACTATTCCAGCAGCGCTGCTGGCATCTCTATGGATCATTTTGTGCGAACACTTCTATTCCAGAAGCTTTGTGTTAGGACTTTATAACTAGGTAATAAAATCTGACTCCATGATATTACTTGGCAAGTAGATTTGATGCTTGAAAGCAATTTTTTTTAAAAGCAGAATTTGTATTTTCATGGAGTATGCACTTGCAAGTGTCATCCAGGCTTTGTTTTGTTTTGGAACCTGACAGCTTTTATAGTCCTATTGGTTCTAAAGGACACCTTCTCTCCCTTCCCCCTGAAGTTGGGAAAAGATCTGATAAGGCTGTTTTTCATTGTTGTGTACTGAGCTTTGCATAGGCTGGGAGAGCTTAGCACTTTGTCAGCTGTGACACCTATGCTCACTCCTTTTAGGTAACAGAAGATCAATGGCCCTATAATAACATTTTATCTTATTCTTACTTTTAACTTGTCTTCCTGCAAAAATGCTCCATGGGGGGGAACTATGTCACTGTGGTTGTATAATAATTTTCCAGCTACTGTACTGCAGGGGGAGGAACATTCTCAATAGCACACACTATATTTCACTGTTTCATCAGGTATATTTATTCATTGAGCTTGTTTATTACGAAGACATGTTAAAAGTGAAAATAAAATAAGTGTTTCTGGATATTCCTATTCATCATTAGAACCCATCTGAATTGCTAAGATACCCCTGTATCAAGCAACCATTTCCCTTCTCCCCTGGGCTTTTGAGAAAAATCTTATTATGGCATCTGAATGGTTCCCTTGATTCTGGATGTTAAAAAAAACCCCAACCACCACAGACATTCCATTTGCTGATTCCTTTGCAGTTTCAGTTAATCAAATACAGCGTATTGTGCATATGACCCCTCCAAATAGCTTCCGTCCCACCAGCCAACTGCTAAAGGATTGTCTTATTATTATACAAGTGTTGCTTAATCTGCTCTAAAATGTCAGTATTATGCTTTGTGCCAATTTCCACAGGTTACTGAAGTACACAAAATAGTGTGACAGATCAATTCAACATCTTGTCTTGTTAACAAGTGCCTTCTGGTGCTGCCGGAGCTGCTGGCTGTGTCCTGCTCACCACAAGGCCAGCAGAAACAACAGGAAGAAGCTTTAACAGAAGCAGGTATCGCACCATCATACTTTTGCGCTGTCTTTGTTTTCACTTTCTGCTTATGGGCACCAGATGGGAGGGTTCTAGCACTAACAGTACTAACAAAGCCCATGCCTGGTTCAAACTTTAGCAAAAAGCCTATGTAATCCTTATATCCACTTACACAAGCCATTCCATTATGTTGACACACATGTACAAGTAATTTTGATGTGCTTAAATTATCCTGTATCTAACTAGTTGATAGTTAAGCTACTAAGTAACCTTTGGGAAGAACAGCAGTGATGGTCCCAAGAATTTGTCGTGCAAAAAGCTGAATGACAAAACCAGGATGTTTAAACCCATTTATGCAAACAGGAAAAAATGAAACAAAATTTCAGAGACTTGTATATCAGAATATCAACTCACATGAAACACAAGCTCTTTTTCCTCCTCACGCTTAATTTTTCATCAGCATAGATACAGAAGAACTATTCTGAAAACTGAACCAACTGATAACCACTGTTGCAAACCCACTTAAAAAGTTGGTGACACACTAGAGAAATGGAGCAGAGGATAAAGGAGCAGCAGCACTGAGCTGTGAGCAGTGCAGCATTGTAAAGATCTATTCCCTGCCTGTTCTCATTTATTGAGGCAGAACGGTGAAAGGAGTCCAAAACTAAGTATTCACATTCATTACCAGGGAAAAGGAGAGAAAAAAAGAATTCTCCCTTTAGTTCTTTTGATTTCAGGAGTGATTAGGTTCAGTTATGTCTCTTAAATTGCTTGGTAAGTGTTCTATCTCTGTCATTTCTATAAAAGGGATAATATATTTCATTGCAGCATTTTCACTCAAAAGAGATTGGAATCATAAAGAACCAGAAAGAGGGGGGGTAGAAAGTATTCTGAGGTCATTAGGATGTTTTAAGAGTTGTTTCATTGTCTCTCTAAAAGCACTCTATCACCCCTCTTCATATCCTGTAAATAGGAGAACTGCCTCTCCCTAAAAACAGCATCAGTGGTCATTTTAGGATTTTTTCAGATCTATTATCTTCTACTAAACTACTGAACACAATTCATCAGGACATTCTTCTGTAGCATCAGACTGAGTTAGATCTTACTATAAACACCAGTGTTCTGTCACAGATGACAGCTGCTTTATTAACGGCACTGTGCTAAGCGCTATGTAGCCAACAACGGCAGAAAAGTTTTCTGAAAGTAGACCTCACTTGGCCTCAGCATGGCAGAACCAGAAACTCCAAAGTCTGCAGTAACAATTTTTTTTTCGGCAGACTAAAAGGCATTTACTGGACTAGAAACCATTTGCATCCTGCGTGTGGTGTCACCACTCCTCTGCTGCTGCAAGGCCAGGCCTCGGCCAGGTCTGAAAGCGCAGTGGGAGAACCCAGATGACACCTTACGCTCTTTTCTTAGTACTGCTGCTAAATGAGCACAAAAAGAATAAGGAAGTGATAGTTTACTTCAGTGTGATGGGCTAAGGAGCTTGGCTTAATAAACCGTAGAAAGAAAAGGTGTAAAATCATTGAGGAAATACCTAACCTTAAAAATTTATAAAGGTCCAAATGTTGGCTTGCTGTTAAGACAGATCTACAGCATCTTAGTTTCAATTCAGATTGCTTCCATCCCAGAGTTTAATTTAAAGAACAAATTATCAAGGTATAATACATAAGTCCTGATTAAATATTCCCTTTGTGGCACATGTCCAAAATTTTTTTATAGAAAAAATGTGTTTAGGTGTGTCGTAGGACAATAAACATGTTGTCTACTGTACCTGCTAGGGAAACTTTATAAACACATCTGGTGCTATTTTAGAGAATATTAAAATAAATAGAAATTTCATTAGTAACCATGATTTGGAAGACTCAAAGAAAAAAAAATCTTACTTACAGGGAGCCATTTCATCTACCATCAATTCATCATCCATTTCCCTGACTCAGATGCCAAGCCTAGAAAAGCACACAGAGTGTGTAATTTGGAATAGATCAATAACCATTGTCCTTTTTATTAATTTCAGGAATTAGTATTATTGTGGGCATAAGGGCAATCTTTGAGCCATAAGGCATTATTCCAATTAGCCCTCAGCATTGCCAATCAAGAGTTGACTCCAGAGTGCAAAAGAATTACATCAAGTATAAGTGAAATCAGAATCAGGCCCACACATTTCAGCACTGTTGTTGCTAAAGTTATACAATAGCATCAATACCAATATTTTATAGTGTACGGTAAAGGTCAACAGATAAAATATTTGGAACTTTTACTCATGAATATATTTAATTTGCTACTGCAAATGATTTCGATTACATTTTACAAAACACATAGCTGCTTCTCCTTTTGCAATTAAAGTTTCCTAATAATACAGTCAAACCTTCTTAATCATTGTTCATTCTAGCATAAAGTAAATCTTGCTGTGTTTGAAGAGAACCTAGTCATCTCAACAGCATACGGTTTTGTTCCTTTTTATTTTACGAGATTAGAATACTTAATAACCTTTACCATATTTGGCTGCAATGGAAGTGTGAAGAGTAAAATTTGCACAGTGGATTATATGGCTGGGACAAAACTCAGTTCTGTAATTAGGTTTGGTTCTGTTGCTTAGGTTTGCAGAAAAAGTCAAATTTAATGGTTCTCTTTGCCTAAGATACCCCTGCAGAGTTATATACAATAGTAAAGCATGGTTAGAACCAGGCCTATTATCTGAATATTTGCAAAAATCCTTTATTTTTTTTCTTTTCCTTGCTAAAAACATTCCAGTTTGGAAGAAAATAAATAGAAATACTCAGCGCCTAACCAGTATCATTTTAATTGCAAATTAAAATGATAGCCCTGGAATGCTCACATTTACTTAGACTCATCCTTGTAAAGACTCGGAGACATTCCAGCAACAATCTCACATATTGCAAGTCCAGAGGTAGTACTGCTGCACCTCTAGAGCTCTGCTGCAGAGTTGTGTTGGGAAAGAGCAGCGACATCCCCCAGAGTCCTCAAAAACTGAGCACACAGTCCTTTTTAACACAAGCTTCGTTTTCATTAAACAGAAAAATGCATTGCATCAAGTTGATGGAGAAATGAACCAAATTGAATGTATTGACGTTCTTTGCTTTGCTACAGTGCTTTTTAAATGGTGTCTAAACAGTTGGTCACAGATTTATTTATGTTTCCATGTAAAGAAAGAAAATATTATCATTTTCTATATGGGAAACAGTTTCCCTAATTATTTGGCTCCTTTTTCTACCACATAAACACAGCAATTTGTACCCCTCTACTTCAACTGGCTGCAATTAGCAGCTACATTGCAATAAGCAGATTATGTTAATTAAAAACTCAAAACTATGTAAACAATGGGAAAGCTGACTAGCCATTTTCTATTTTTGCCAACTGGGAGGAACACAAGAGAAATTAGTACCAAGCTTAATTTTGCTGTTTATAATTCAAGTTATTTGTAACAAATAACAACATTTAAAATTATTTTTAAACAATTAACTCTATCTCTCTACACTAATTGAACCACATCCCACATGAAAAGTTTTACATCTGTACAAACTGAAAAAAAATATTAAAAAAAATTCAAAAAGGTGTTAAGGGAACAGATTTGCACACATCATCACCAAAGTAGAATATTAAACACAAACTCCCTTCCACGCCTGAGTCATGCTCTCAAAAAGTCATAGCTAAGGAGAAAAGCATAACTTACTTCTGCTTCTTTGGCAAAAATTTGAGCAAACTCTAGTATAAACATCACCCAGCAGACGTGAATAAACGGTGAAGTTTTAAGATGTTGCTGCAGTTTCATAGAGGTTATAGCTTTGGGTTTCTTCGTCTGTTTCCAAACCAGGATTGTTTAATGAGGGTAGGAAGAGTGGCAGGCAAAAGTGGATTTTGCCCGTTAGTTGTTCTGTTCCCAGTGCTCCCTCTCTGCCACGGAGACACCTCTCGGTATCAAACACTCAGGGGATGTCGCCACCAAACAAACTGTGTGCACAGAGAGGCTGGGTACAGATACAAGATTTATTTACTATATCTATGAGCTTAGCATTGACCAGACTTTGGGGAAGAAGAAAAAGAATGAAGGGCTATAGCGCTTCTTCAGCTTTCTATAGGAAATACTCAGTCCAGGTACAGGAAGGAATCAGTGTAGTTCCTTCCCCAAGTTTGCGCTGCTAGATACTGCTGACTGGCTCCAAAGAGGAAAATATGAGTGTGGGGAATGATGAGGGCTTCACATGAGGTGTTAAACTGGTTCTATGGGACTTTTCAATAACTGTACAGGAAAAGAAAATGATGCAGAAATATGTATGTCCAGGACTGGACTTTCAGAGTGGCCAGTATGAAAATACTAATTCAGTGTATTGTTTTGATTACACCCTTGATCCAAACTCCTTTAGGAAAACAGGAAGATTCTCAGAAGATGTGAAAGTGTCTGATAGATGTGTTTTTCACAGACCCTTAGGAGGCCACATAATGCTAAGTGTATAGGAAAAGAGAAGCTTGAAGAGGTCAGAGATTTAGAAGAGCTGGGCCACATGGTTAGATTTTGCGCTTACTGTCTTTCAGCCATTTACAGAGAGTGGGAATGCTGAAGTGCTTCATGTATATTATGTTAGAAAAACGTTTCTTCCGTTTTGAGGGCAACACTGATTTCCCATCTCCTGCTCCCCCGCAGAGCTCACAGACCGTGGGAGGGCTACTCAAAATAAAAGTGCAGTTGATCATTTCGCTTTTCGTATTTCCACTATTTTCCTTTTGGAAACATGAACTTTAAATGAGCTGCTATACAAGCTTCTTGGGGTCAAAATAGAGGAAATCGCATCCACCACAGAGACACGCACAGCAGAAGCCCCAGATATGACCATTATGTTCGAGTCGGTAGTCTTTTTCCTGTTGGTAGGTTTTTGATACAAGCTTAGCATCAAGCCAGGCTGTCAAAACCAATGAAATCTATTTCTGTGACATTGAAAGAGCTCTTGATCAAAGTCAATCAGGTTAGGGAATGTGGTTTTTTTAGAATACTCGGAATCAAGACGGGAAGAGTTGGGTTTTAACAGAATTGCTGCTTTTTCTTCATAGTTTCCAAGAGGTGAGGAATACGTGCTAAGTAAACCCATTTATTCTCAAACAGTCCAAGCAGTATTTGATGCTAACAGCTACATTTTAGTCTGACCATTTGCTAAGACTCTTGTTTCTTAACAGAATTAATCATTTTGCCAGATCTTTTCTGTTGAAATTATTGGGAGTTCTTGATGAATGCTGTTTCTGGGTAACACACAGAGCAGCCCTCAGGTTCCTGACTGAAGTTTTAGTTTTCGTTCCACAGAAGGAAGAATATGAAAGGGGTTAGAAATGGTAAATGGGAGGAAAAGCAGCTTGGGTAATGCCAATGATACTGGATACTTTTTCGGTATTTAAGCTTTCACAGGATTTCCTGTACAAAGAGGTGTTCAAAGGCTTTTGCCTGCACATACAGTATTTCTGATGCTTTCTAGACATTCTGGACTTAGAAAATATGAATACGAAGTTTGTAAGACCATTCAACAACCTTATCTAGTCCAGAAGCTTTTTTAATCGCAATTTGAACAGTTTGTTTGTTTATGAAGAGTTTTATGGATTCCTTGATTCCCATTGAAAAAAAAGAAGATAAATACCCCAGCAATAATTAAGTGTTTGGTGGTATTACAGATCGTTAATTGTTCCTTTGTATGGATTTCCCCAACCTGGAACCTAACTCTGGCTGTTTAGAGATGATCACTTTACAAAAGGGTTCCCTTTCACAACTCAATCCATTCTATGCTCGAGGTATAACGAAAGAAATTGCTATCTTTTCCCTAGCCAGTTACTATAGTGGTATGAAAAAATGACTTAAATACTGACCCTGTCAATACAACCAAGTTCAGATGAACTAGAAGTAAATCAAACAATCTTTTAATCCCAGGAAAATATTTTAAGGCTTTTCTTTTTATTGTCTCAAGCTCATTTTTAAGACCTTAGTTTATGACACAGTAGTGATTCATGCAATCACCAAAAGAAAACTGAGAAAAGAATAAAACAATGGTTATCCACTTTTGTAGCACTGAATCAGTTTTATGGTTTGTTAACTCAAAAGCAATCTGTACTTTTATAAAAAGTCTACTGATTGTTACTTAATTTTTCAATAAAACAAACCTACCAGCAATTTTCTCATCCAATATAAATCAAACCTATACATTACTTAACACTGGCACTTCTCTTTGTTCCCTTTTCAGCTGATGCTGCTCAATTTTACCCACTGTTAATATAGGTTATATTTTCTATTCAAACCAAATGGTACTTATTATTGTTTCTCTAGGTTCTGATCTCTGAACTGAAGCCAGGACTCAATTCAGAGCCTCTAATTCAACATGGGGGAAAAAAGCACTTCAGACAGAACCTAAGCTACCAACAACCCCAGCTATTAAATCAACATATTCGATTCAAATCAGCAAATCAACTGAGTGCACCCTCAGTAAGTCTGCAGATGACACCAAACTGGGTGGGAGTGTTGATCTGCTTGAGGGTCGGAAGGCTCTACAGAGGGATCTGGACAGACTGGATCAATGGGCCAAGGCCAGTGGGATGAGGTTCAATAAGGCCAAGTGCCAGGTCCTGCATTTCGGTCACAACAACCCCAGGCAACGCTACAGGCTTGGGGAAGAGCGGCTGGAAAGCTGCCCAGCAGAAAAGGACCTGGGTGTGTTGGTGGACAGCCGGCTTAACATGAGCCAGCAGTGTGCCCAGGTGGCCAAGAAGGCCAAGGGCATGGTCAGCAGGAGTAGGAAGTCATCGTGACTCTGTACTGGGCACTGGTGAGGCCTCACCTCGAGTGCTGTGTTCAGTTTTGGGCCCCTCACTACAGGAAGGACACTGAGCTGCTGGAGCATGTCCAGAGGAGAGCCACCAAGCTGGTGAGGGGTCTGGAGAACAAGTCATACGAGGAGAGGCTGAGAGAACCGGGCATGTTTAGTTTGGAGGAGGCTGAGGGGAGACCTCATTGCCCTCTACAACTACCTGAAAGGAGGGTGTAGAGAGGGGTTGGCCTCTTCTCCCAAGGGAATAATGACAGAACTAGAGGAAATGGTCTGAAGTTGCAGCAGGGGAGGTTTAGAATAGGTATCAGGTAGGATGACTTTCCTGAGAGGGTGGTCAGGCACTGGAACAGCCTGCCCAGGGAGGTGGTGGAGTCACCATCCCTGGAGGTATTTAAGAAACGCGTAAACATGGCTCTTCAGGGCATGCTCTAGTGCCCAAGATCATTGGTTTGTGGGATTTTTTTGGGTTTTTTAAGGTTGGACTCAATGATCTCAGAGGTCCCTTCCAACCATGGTGATTCTGTGATACTCTCTGGGTAGAGCACAAGCACAGGTTAAATTACGCAACTTACTTAGAAGGTTTTAGAGCTGATACCATTAGATCTACATTATTCCATGGAATTAAGTTAACCAACAGCAATCAACAAACGCTACAAGAAACCTACTGTAAGTAAATCAGTTTTTTCTCTTCCAAGAAGTGTAAATTTGAAGCTATCTCTGAAGAGGTTTTACACTTATACTAATTCTATTGATATTTTCCTAGATTTTTTTTTTTTTTTTTAAATTTTTAATAGGTAAACTAATGAAATGTGTCCCAGCTTTGAGATGATGAGATTAGGTTGTTCAAAAATTTAATTGATACGACAAGGACACAGTTGTGTTGCAGGCTTACCAAAGATCTCCCATTGATTCTGGATATCATTAATTTCTTTGATGGTATCTTTGAATAATTATTTTATTCCATACTATAAGAAAAGACAAGACATAATCTGCTTAATAAAATTATAAGGAGCGGGTGCTATGGTAACTTCTCCCCCCGCCCCCTGTGGAGCGGATTCAGTTTCTTGAGTTCAGCCCTTGCGTAAAGGTACCTTATTTCTCCATTACCTTTTCAGATACTAAACTCTATCACGGATGAACTCCAGTGCCACTAAAGCTACAAATCCCTTTGCCGTTAACTATTCTACCAGTTTCTAGATTAATCTATTGCAAAGGCTGCACAGAGTTTTCTAAAAAGTTTTTAGCATCTTTATATCACTATTTACTCTATGATGACCCATGTTACAGCATTGGTTCGGGCTGCGGTCACAGCAGTATTTCCAGACCCTGCCACTGAGACCAGGACCTGGCTTTCTTCATGCTCAGTAAGAATTCACTTTCAGCAATAGTCTCTTCACCTCTAGTAGCTGATTCTCAGAATAAGATTATTAATAATTACAAGATTTTATTGTCATTTATTATTGTCATGGCTGGGATTGTACACTGTGCCCACTTTCTTACCAGAGAATGTGATGCTCCAGATCACCAGATGGTGATCTGAAGAACAAACAACCCCAAGCAGCCCCAACCAATACTCAAGGAAGGGAGAACAGAGAACCTGTTCTACACAGTGGATCTCCTCTCAGCTGTAGTTTAGGACACACACAACATGCTGGTCTCATAAACTGCTCAGCTCTTCCAAGACTCATGGTGCTTCCTGGCCAGCTTTCCTGTAACCCTACGTCAAGAATATTCACGTGCTTTATGTCATTTTGTTTAACCATACACAATGGTTTTTATTTAACTTTTCCATTCATAAAAAAAAAAAAGTGTGTATAAAGCCAAATAGTGGATCATGGGAATAGTGCAGTTTCACACAATGAAGGGAGTGGGTTTTTTAGTTTACTTAAAAAAAAACCCCAACATAGGGAATTACATTAAAGCAACTTAAAAGGCAATTTCACAGCGAGGCATATGAAACTTAGACATAGAATAATGCTATCCATATATCATTATCTCTTTATGCATGTGAGTTATTGCTATATTAAATTACCATAGACTGCTTTTCCTTTTAGTCTCCTGCCTCAGCGCCCAGAGCGAGAATCCTGTTCAGTACAACTGAAAGCCACAGGCTTTCAGTTCCTGCTGCCCGGCCCAGCAAGACATTCTCAGAGGAATGTCATGCCAGAAATTTCTCAGGGATTGCAACATTTTACCATTTGTGAGAAAGACTTGGCTCTTTTTAAGATTTGGGGTGAAGTACGGTTGGCAGAGAATCGTAACTGTTGCTATTTTCCTCCCACTTCCGTTCCCTGCCCCATCAGGAGTGATAAACAAATCCAGAGAGATGTGCCAAGCTCACCTTCAGCGTGACAGCCCTGAGTGACCAGAATTCTGAGCTGACAAGGACATAAACTCTTGTAAGTGAAAAGTGTTATTGATTTGTATGCAGCTACAGTGCAGAGATCAGGGGAAGTTCAAGGCTTTACGCTGTTGTTAAATTCCTCTCAGATTAGGAAAAAAAAAATTAATTACTTTCATTGAGGTACACAAAATGAAAAATCTATTTTAGTATTTTGAATTTAAAATTGATCAATTCCTTTGTGTAGTTTACCTCTTGAACTGATGGAGGTTTTGATCCAATATGTAAAGAACGATTATATCTTAGAATAAATTAAAAGCAAACATATTGTTTGTAGAACAGAACCACAGATGTTCTCTTATTGTGGGCATTTTAAAATAAATAACATCAAGATTTTGACTCAAGAAGATGCATGAAAAAATTATGATTATTTAAATGCTCTTATTACTGTTAATACAGATGACCCAGGAGTGATTTACCCTCAGAGCAATCATTTCTCATTTTATTTTTAGTAATTGTCAGGCTGACTCCAAGGTTCTTTGCAGCCCCAGGAAGGTCTGATGGTTCATTTTTGCTACGCTCATTGGTATTAGTATTTTATCCACCACTTCCATTATCATCAATGCTTAAAAAAATGTGCAGTCTAAGAAATATCTAGAAATGAATTAATTCCACACGATTCTCAGAGTCTTAGGCCTATTTAAAATAATCTCATCTGTTTGATAAAAGTAAGTCTTGTTTAGCCCTTTCCTTCCCCCCAGTTTGATTCAGCTTTTCTCTGTTGTGGCAGACCTTTCAAAATGTGTTTGATCAGACATTCTTTCTGCTTGATGTTCTGTGCCAGTGATTGACAACAGTCCTTTGTGAGCAACCATTTAAGTAATGATGTACGGACTTGTTAGGGAGCTGCTATGTCAAGAAGAGAAATGAACAATAAATTAGAATAAAATGGAATTGCATTTGAAACTTGGCTGGAGGATTTTGCATTTGTGAGGACAAAGGACATTTGACAATCTGAGTCATCTTGCAGCTTTGCCTGTAGCAACTGTCAAATTAGTTCTTAATGCTACAGGGAAAGGGATTGAGTCACAGCATTGCTTAAAGTTAAGAGGCTCATCAGTAAATCACTGGCAATATTAACAATTATGAGCTACACATTAATATGGTGAAAACACTCCGAGTATTGTGCTTACAACAGAAAGCCAAGAGGTGAACATAACTTTGCTTTCAGATTCCTGTGCCTTCTCCCAGGAACTATAGCTTTAAACTGGGGAAGGCAGAGGAAAAAAGGGTAAATCAATTCAAGATTTTCTAGACTATGTGCCCTCACAACTCTATAACAAGAAGAAAATCAGGCACTAAATCCAGATTTAGCAAAGTGTAAAAGTGAGGTGAGGAAGGAAAGTGCTTACCTGCATATAAATTCAAGATTCACATGCATGTCTGTCATCCCTACACTACACCTAGCAGGATCCTGCAGCTCCTCCCTCCTCACACACCTTTGGCTCCATCCCTTCTCTGCAATAGCTGGAAGATGTGACCACCTTCCCACCGACACGTGGGTCGGATAGCTAATGGAGCTTGTGCGTCTAGGCTGGGGATAAGAAAGGGCTGTGTAACACCGGTTCCAGTCCACTTTAAGAGAAAAACATAAGTGGTCTGAAAAACACTGTCTTTTCAATTTTCTCACACACACAAGAAACTTAGAGCTATACGCTGCTTCAGATGCCAGAGACATTTAAGTTGCTTCACAGAGCACGGTCCCTTTGGTGGATTTGTGTCAGACAGTACTGTAGTGTTACCAAGGCTCACACAGAAGCCTTGGATTTGAACTACTTTAAAAAATACGGTGCATTTTCAGGCCAGCGCTGACTTTCATGATCATTTCACGCGTCATTTTATAGAGTGGTTTTCAATGGGGAAAAAACACACCCATGTTTTATGTGTAAGGCTGAAGATAAGTCTTAACTCTCCCATATGATGATCAGCATAATTTCATCTCTTTCAAAATCTCTGTAGGTCTAGCTCAATATGCTGTATGATATTATAAGGAATCTATTGTGCCAGGCTCTATGCCACTTTTCAAAGACACAACTACACAATTCTACCATTTTCTGGCATGAAAGGGGTCAGAGGGGAACAGAATTAGATATGTTGTGGGAATGGCCTTAGCTACAATTGCATTGACAACTCATAATGACACTATAGGATATCTTCTTTCACAAGCTGCACAGGTCTTTCACGCAGTAGGCACTGCCCTTTTAAGTGCTCGCACACCGTAATGAAGTCCCGTAACACTGACAAAGGAAGGATGATGAGTACATTCGCCACCTGAAGAGTCTCTTAGAAGTGACACCAGAGAAAGAAATTTCCTGAGCTCTGCAAACACTGCACTAATGAAACTTCAAGTGGGACTGGCTGATCAAAATGCAATACAAGAAAAAAAGAATTAGAAAAACCTCACAAACAAGCAAGAAATTAATTACGACATGGAACTCCACTGATAAATATTTTGAAAGACTTATTATTTCATGTACCCCAGCTCCTACATTGAGCAGGGATGTCCTTCTGCTCACCAAATTCTTTGCCATATCAAAAATATGATCACAGGATCTCAGATACCTCCCATAATGAAGGGATCATAATGAAGATTACGTAGACTTTACAGCTTTTCACATTTGAAATTGGTCAGTCTAGATTTGTTGAAACTCATTTGTGAGTAGACTTATTTATAACCAGGCTGGAAGTATATTCAGTTCTTTAACAAGCTTTACTATCAGCTGGATTGTTAACTGAACATGCAATTGAACTCAGCTAGACAAGTTACAGGGAAAAAAGGACGATTTTTTGGTAGATCTAGTTGAAAGCAGAAAATGACATTCAGTGAAAGGGATTTTGTAATAGACCTATTTTGTGCTGTAATTTGTTTTTTACTAAATGTGCTCAACGTCTGGGTAGGTAGAGACAATACTGTCAGTGTAACACCACCAAATCTTTAGTAAAAGTTACAGAACATCTAAATCATAATTTACAAGCTAGAACTTGTGCAATTCCATACACGGAGGTCTGCAGGACTGGCACCAAAATGCTTAAATGCTTCCTGGATTATAAAATTGCCAGTTATGAGAACTCTTCTGTTCTCAGAGTGACTTTGCAGAGCTAAGTGTTCAATTGTACAGTTTTATTTGTATGCAAAAGGAGAAAACAGCTCCATAAAATGGCTTGATATTCTGAATTTTAGATAAAAAATGAGACATTAACATAAAATATGAGAAGTGGTTTTGGACCTAATACCTGGTTTAAATTCTTTGCAGCCTCATGAAAGCTCTTAGAAGTATTTTTGGGACAAGTTTTCTTTTCTTTTTTGTGTGAGAATATTTCTCTATTTCTAGCCAAAATCTCTAACAAGGTCTGAGAAAATATTATTATATGGAAATATTATATTATGGAAAAAAATTTCAGAAAGAGCAACAACTCAAGTCATGGACTCCTAAAACTTCAGGTACAATACATACATTTGCTTGTTAATTGTAGCAATATTGAATGTGTGAGCCCTCCTCCTCTGACATGGTTTATTTTTTCCTCACATTGGAAAGAACTGCTGAGAGCACTGAAAAGAACGTAACACTGAATGGATTTAGAAATAATTTGCTTCTCTTCCTTCAGTAAAAGTCAAATAGTGAGCAAAGTCACTCGGTTTTGACCATACCAACGTCTCCTCTCCAAACCACCTTCCTCCCATGCTTGAAAAGGCTTCAAACTAAATCCAGTCAGGAATTTTATCTTTCTGGTTGTCTTTTCTGAAAAAAACTTGAAGAACTCACGTGATGATGGTCACTGGTGGCTCAGTCTGCAAGAGCTAAGGAAAATCTAAAAAACTAGCCCTAGACATGCGTAAACTAAGGAATATCAGCAATGATACAAATCCCTGGAGAAGGGGAAGCATGGATCTAATTTTATTGACATCTTCATTTTTATTTGTTTGGAAGGGGAACATTCCCCCTTTCTTAGAATTCATTGCATGGATTAAGAAGCAAGGGCTTTTGTGCATCTAGAAATAGGTTAATCACCCCAGAGGAACTCAAAAAAACCAACCAACCAAAACCCAAACAACAACAATAATAAAAAAACAAACAGAAAAAGAGTAAATAAAATAGTTTGTTTCTTTTGTAATAAGAGCCCTAAGGAAAGGAATCAAGCTTCATACACTAGCTTGATGTAGGTCCTATTCTCTTTCCAGGGAAAATATCAATGAAAAACATCCTGAGGGCCATAAAAATGGAAGATCTGAACTTAATGAAGGTTGACAATGACTATTATTGATGTCCTTATCACAGATGACAAGAGGTTTAGGAGACTGTTCTAGCATATTGACACTGTACTGCTTGAAATGCTCTTTTTTGCCTTTTTTTTTTTTTTTTTTTTAAGCAAATGTACCGTGTACCTCAGAGGCAGCGTTGGAAAAACGTGATGTGCAGAATAACGTTTGTCACCCTTTGTTCCCCAGCTAAGAGCACTATCTTCCTGTTAGTCATCTTTCAAATTGAATAACAGCTGCATTAACACAAATTATTCTCTGTCCATCAATTTTAATTTCAAGATGAAAACCGAAGGCAAACTCCAAATGGAAGAAGAATGTTTCAAGAATAGTTTCTCCCCTACCCTCCTCCTACCCACTTACTTTTACAAGATTATGAATTCAGATGCTAGAATGCAAGATAAATGAAAAGCAGAGTTCAGAAATATTTCTGTAGTAGCATGATCCAAAATTTAAAATTTTATATTCTTTAAAAGATGTCATTACTTTATACCGTACAGCTTCACTGAAACACTAATAAGGAAGTTAAGAAACTGGGAAAAAAACCAAACCCCAAACACTTTCACTTCCAGAGATCAAGAATCGGCATGGTACCCTCACGGTATACAGGAGGTCATCTACCAAAAAGCAGACGCAAATGAAATCCACCCCCTGGCCCCTGCAGTCCTACCTAAAAAAGATACAGGTTACACGCCCATTCATTAGGAACAATACTTGCCATATGCAAAAAATACACTACAAGTCTAGCCACTCAGAAATTTCCGTCACACAATTCCTGGAGCTTAAATATAATCAAGGCAAACTTGGGGTATAACTATGCAACTGGGTAACACTGTACCCATGTACGGCATAACATACTTGTAAGTCATTAACAGTATCTGAAAGTATAAACTCCCCAGCTCGTAAGTATTAAAGCCTAGAAAGTGAAATTTTATTAAATAAATGTAATTTTCCATGAAACAAATTCTACTGTTGATCTATACTATATGTAGTATAAATACATCATTTATATAAATATATAAACGATCTATACTAACATTTACATGTATTGAAGACCAGAATACTAGTGTGTATTTTATAAAGAAAGCTCATTAAGATTAAAACATGCAGACCAGAAACTGTCTGCCTCATAAAACATTGCCCAAGTTAAACGTATGTACACCTCAGGTTGGTTATCTTTGAAAAATAATTCCTTTCCGTGTAAAAAATTCTTTAGATCTTTTCTTTGAAATAGGACAGGACTCAAAATGTGGCCGAGAATCTTATGGCAGAGATATGACTCGAGAAACAGCTCTAAAAAACTCCACTCAATTTATCCAAGTTATAAACCTCTTAGAAACCAAACCCCTAGTCATTTACTCATATTGAAGAGTTCTCTGTGCCAAGTTCCCAGAGTTCATTTGCACTAAGATGAGTTCTTGTAGCAATGCACTCTCATGCTCCTCCTGGCCGGGCTGGCTACAGAGATTTAGTTGGAAAACTGAAGAGTGGGCAAATCGGTAAAATGACTGCAGGGAGCAGAAGTCTCCATAGACCCATTAGATAATCAAAATAAATTCCACTGATCCAAATAAAACCATCTCCTCTATAACACACCCTTCTGTTTTCTTCACTCTCAAAGAGCATCATGGCTAAATGTGCAAGTAAAGAAGCATCCCTTAAATGGAGCAATATTCTTCATGGGGGGAGAGAGGAGGGGAGGAGCAAGGAAAAAACAATGGGTCGGGCAACAGTCAGTACATTAGTTTAGTAGTTAATATATATCCCATCTCTTATTTACATTGTTAAAAGGTTTTTGTTGATCTGTGTCTATTACACTTAAGATACAGAATCACAGAATGGTTCAGGTTGGAAGGGACTTTGAAGATCATCGAGTTCCAACCCCTGTTATGTTTTGTTGCTTCACTAGCAAAGTCATGCCATGTTAGGATGACTATCTAGTTCATTACCTTCCTAGGAGTTTACCAAGTCTTTACCACATACTCAGGCAAGTAATCCAAAAAAAGCAATTGTCTTTATTTCCACTAGAGCTATACAGAAATTGCAGTCAATGTGGAAGTAGCCAAGAGTTATGAACTGTCAACATGCTGATAGGAAAGTAAACAGATGTAAAAGTGAAGCCAGCGTTTGAGTCTCACAGCATGGTACACTGCTGTAATGGTTTAAATCATAAGCCAAATGATTGTTATTATAGAGATAGTGAATGTCATGCTTACAGAAAAATTGTGCATGTTAAAAATGACTGCCATTAAAAAGATAAGTCTCACAGAGGGGAAGGACCTCAAGCCAGTAAACAGACAAAATGCATTACAGCAAAAAAAGCAGGACAGAAAAGGGAAGTCTTGTCTAATTACCAGTTTCAGCTATCATTTATAGTATTCTCTACTACCAGGCAAAGGCTGTAAGAGAGACAGACACAAGGACAGTAGACTTTTTTTTAAAGCAACATAAACTCCATTAGTGTTAAGAGCATGGCATCTCAAATATGCATATCTAAAAATAGATACTGAGTTTGTAGGCAGGTCTTTGGCATTGGCAAGAAGAATTCTGGCACATAAATGACATTCTCGTTTAAATGTCAAAATAAAAAAGATAAAGCTGACCCATAGAAACTTAGAGAATCATGTCGTCCACCATTATCAAAGAAATGCATTCCTTATCACAAAAGAAGAGGAAACCTGTACAACTACCCCAAGCGTTACTAGAACCAGATTAAAGCTCCAGGAAAGGAAATCTTTCTCAATACAACAGTTAACGGGAAACTATTTTAGTTTATTGTCCAGGAGGCCAGAAACAGAGGACTTCCTTCATGTAATAAAATACAGCTATCTTTTCATTATTCTCCTAGCACACAGCTCTGGCCAGAAAACAATTTAGACCCTTTCAACTTGTAATCCTACTAACAGCTGCATGGTAGCTGACAGGGAAGGGCAACACATTCAAGAATGCCTAAGAATCAAGGTTCAAAGTTCTTAAATGCAGAGAGGACGATGATTATGATGTCCAAGAGCCTTCTGCTCTGCTCAAACCAACATACTGTCTTGAATTAATTCCCGCTTCACTAGGGCATTTAAAAGAAAACTAAAATCTTACCTTTTTGGTTTTTAAGTTGCTGATAGAAAATCTACCAGAATTTTAATAAAATTCTTCCAGTGGTGGCTTGTTCAGCATCTTGGCTGTCCTGGTCCGGCATGGAGCAGAGCCAACTTTCTGTTCAGTGTGAGAGGCTCTTGCTTACCTTTGTTGGTTTGGCAACCAGGGTCAGCTGATGGGTCACACCTGTGGGGAGACATGGGCAGGTCAGGTGTCCTAAACTGACCAACAGGGTGTTCCATCCCACCTGCCATGCTCAGTATAAGAGCTGAGGGATCAAAGGACATTATGTTGGCTCCTCTGCAAGGGCTCTTCTTCTATGAGGAGGACCCTGTGAGTCTCTCTGCCTTTGATCCCCATCAGTGAGTTTTGGAATCCAGTTCCCATTCATCACTGAGACCAGTCTGGAACTTTCCCAGTGCCTGCTGGTATGTCTTCCTGGGAGCTTGTCATGGTTTTGTATACTTTTATATATACTGTATCTATTTCCTTTTTTTTTTTCTATTTTATTATTTCATTACAGTAGATTAGTTTTTTCTAAACTCACAGATCTCTTTATCTCTCTTTTTCTCCTCCTTGGAAGAAGAGCTGGGGGAAAGCATCTTTCATCTTGCCGTTGGCCAAGCTGGCCCAAACCATGACACACATGCTGTACAAGATCCAGCTTTTTCTCTAGTAGAGCTGATGCTCAGACTGAATTTGTAAGCCTTGCTAGCCATACAGTGGCTTTACTGAGTTTCAAGGGTGTTGCTACAGCAATGGGTTGCTCTGAAATGGGGAAGCACCTCTGGAACAGAATCTGGTTTGACAGGAAAACTCCTCCTTACATAGACCTTCTCGTGGCCAAGTGTGCAGAGCCACCAATGCTCATGTTCTTAAGATCTTCCCAGGAAATGTTCAGATCTGCTTCTCTTGGGCTCTGACCTTACCCCAAGTTCCTGTACCTTCCCAGGCTGCGAGGTCACTGAGGCGGGTGACAGAAAACGCACTTAAGCGTGTTGCACAAATTTCTGCAATTTGTACGTGCACCTTATCAAGTATACAGTAGCAGACTAAGACACTTTACTACTGTTACTATCACAGCCACGTTAAATGAAAAGCTTCTTGAATTTTTCTATTTAATACTCTCTCCTTCATATAACTAAGGAGCATATCGACCCCCTTGGGCATTCAGACAAGCTTACGACTGATTGCCCATTCGAATTTGAGTGGGTTATTCACTGTAGTTGAAGATTGCTTCCAGAATAAGTCTGGAGGGTGAAAGGGATTCTGTAAAGAAGTGTTCTTCATTCCTAGGAGCAGAACTTTCTTTACTTCTAGCCGTTTCAAAGACTCATTATTTATTGGCACCAAAATCTACTTGGAAACTAATATGTGAGAGAAATGCTCAGTATAGAGCATGAGTTGAAGGGCAAAAGTCATCCTTGTAAGTTATTCTCAATGCTATCACTTCATATCTCTTTTCATTATGCAGCATATTTTTCAGGTATGCATCTTGAATGTATTTTTAAAAAGAAAGCACTGAGCTTACTATATTTTAAGACTCCTAAAATACTATTATGCATTTGAAGGATTTTGTGCTCCAGGCCAGTAGTTAATCATCTCTGTTTCTCTGCAACATGTGAAACCAGATGAGAGAATCAGATTATCACTCTCAAAGCCCTTTAGGAGAAAGCTGAGTTAAGACGACAAAGTCCACGGAAGAAGATACTTGTGCAAAGTGTGCATGACTTATAAATTCATTCAACATTGACTTTGCAATTAAGTGAGCTTACTTTCTTAAAGATGCTGCAGCAAGCTTGAGAGTGTCATAGGTACATGAGGTAGCCATGCAGAAGGCAGGACTCATGCATTGCCTTTTACTACTATTTGAGTTAACTGTTCTCCGGAAGTCTTCATGTCTTCAGGACAAAATTATGACAAAAGAAGAATGTAGCTGAGACTTCAGTGTTTAGAGGGAAAATGGCAACTGCAGAAGGAAAAGACAAACATACCTGCTATAGGCAACAGTCTGCGTAGGGAGAGTTACACATTTAGCAGGTTGTTGTTACTGTATTCTGGAGGGCAAGTTCTATAAAACTGGTGGTATCTCAGGGCTGGTATATAATGCATTTAACAATGCTAATGTGTTAATGCAATTTAATTTGCTCAGTTCAGCATATTGCCTAAGTGTCCTTGGAAAGACTTGTAACAGAACTATGAAGATTGGTAGGAATGAGGTTTGAATAGAAACGTGTGGATGTCAGCACCAGGTGAAGCAGCAGAACAAAACTTGAAAAGAATGTCCTATACTGGTAACAGAGGAAACTGTTGCAAAAGTGCCAGCAACGTAATGAGGAATGTGCTGCTTTTGTCAAAACCAGAAAGTCCGTGCTTTGATACGACCACGGCCACAGACTGTGTTGGCAGAAGACTCTGCATTCTGCAAGCAGGGCAAGAGCATCAAGGTTACAGCATGCCATGTGGCCTGCTTCAGTTCCAGTCAGCCCACCAGGAAAACAGACTGCAATCTATAGATCATAGAATCAGAAAATGGTTTTAAGTTGGAAGGGACCTAAAGATCACCTGGTTCCAACCCCCCCGCAATGGGCAGGGACACTTCTGCTGGTGTAACTCCTTACACAAGTAGAAAAAGCAGAACCTTGAACTTTCAGTGGAAAAGAAGTGGTTTCAGGAGAGGAAAAGTGAGTTATGTATCATTACTTCTAGCAAACACCTGTCGCTTTTGCTGAGATAAATGGTCCTTCTTGAAAGATGCCATGAAACTACTAGTGCAGGATAAAAGATAAAATGAAGACAAACTGATATTTTTTTTATGCAATATCAAGCTTAATTTCTCTCTCATGTGGTGGCTTTATAGACATAGATTGTGCCATCCAATTTAGGGGAGAAAAGAGATAGACCTTTCTCAAGCCCCTGGCACTTCTAGGGAAAGTTCTTAGCTGAGGTTAAATCTCTACAGAAATAAGCAGCAGTAGAACAAGTGAAGTAATAGAAGAAAAATCTGTGAAAGAGTAATATACTCTTGAAATCCAGAAGAAAAACTAGTGCAGTAAGATTGGAGATCCTGGAGGAAAAAAAAAAGTACTTAGATTACTGCAGAATCAAAAAAATGGAGCCAAGAGGCCTGAGCAGCCAGGCTGTGGACTAGTATAAATTGCGGATTTATACCTAACATCCTGCTCCCACTCAGCAACCCACTGGCCTAAGAGTCCAGTGTTTGGATTCGTGCACCCTAGAGAGGAGAGCAGCAGAAGCAGAGAGCGTGTCCAGGGCTTGACATACCCCATTTTATGGCTCACCGAGTCACTGACATTGCATTTAAAATCTGCTGTATTTTAATAATCTCCTGATTATTAACAAACATCAGCGTAGCTGAACTTTACATATGTGACTAGCTTGTTAAGCAAATTTAGTGGTTTAATTGGTACTTTTTTATTTAAGATGGGGTAAACAGCAAGAAATATTTTTGTTATCACTTTGTTTTCAAAATTCACTTATAAGCTGTACAGTCAAGGTGTGATGGAGTAGGAATAATCATTGATGTAAACATCCTGCAGTTCAATTAAAAAAGGCCAATGAATCATTAGAAAGAGGTAGACAGGAGAGCACAATTCTGATGAGCATGAGATGCAGTTTATTGCTCACCTCAGAGCCAGGAGGCAACACTAAAACAATGTGAAGACTGAGTTGCTACAGGCATTAGGATACACGAAAGACCAGCTTCCCAGAGATGTCTGAGAAAGATGCACATGGCAGTTCTCAAGATGGGGGATATTGAAAAGCTATTGTCATAACTGAGTCTTGAGATGATGCAGCCGTTTGCTGTGACAGGCATTTCCTTAGACAGCTTGCACGGAACAAACCTGTAACGTATGAGAGGGCCTGGAGAAATGTCTGAGTCAAAGAGCACCCCTTTAAGACAGGCAGAGGGGTGGTGACCCCGGTCTGACAAGCAGGCAGCAATGAGGCTGCTCATTAGTATCTCTACGCACATCTTGACATGAGAGTCACAGCCAGTAAAACCCAAAGACAGTAAATTCCACAATGTCCACACTGAGTAACAAATGCCAATTTCAGTTAAAGATAACCTCTTTACCACAATATGAACTTCTAAAAGTGAAGGGATGTTGCAGTATTGAGACTGGAAGGGATCATCATCCCCCTCTGGAGCTACAGCATTTAAACTCATTCAAGTTCGGAAGCTTTGTATTCTTCTACTCCCTCTGAGTGTGGAAGAATGTGCCTTCATAATCTAACTACAGTTGAATTTCATGCAGCATCACGGATAAAGACTGTGCAAAATGTAAATCTTTGAAGTGCCATCTGGCTTCTACAACATGGCTGAAGACAGAGAATATCGCCATAAGATACCAGAGGTTTTGCCAGGATTCAGATGAATATGAGTTTAATAACTTTGTCACTTTAGATCAAAATACTAATTTTCTATTTTGCACTTACAATGTGCCTTTGAGTCACAGGAATATCAGAAAAAGACAATTACATACAGAGATAATTTCCTTCATCACTGAAATGAATCCTGTTTTGGGATAATGAGGGACTGAAGACTGTACACCAAATCGAGAACATTATTGTGTTGAAATATGAATCTGTATATATGAGTCCAGCAAGATGCATGGACTTTGATTTCCAGACACAGTCAGGCCAGAAGGAGAGAGCATATTTGGTATTTTGAATATCTAGCTACAAACAGCATAATTAAAGCTGCTGTACAGCAAGTTCTCTTCAAAACCATGATGGTGCATCTGCAGCCAGAGCACTTAATAAGGCAAGTGTATCAGTCAGTGCCAGGGAGGATTTTTGTGCTGTGCGGAAGCTCGGAGGTTACATCAACTCTTAAGTGCTGCCTCTTGAACTTCCAACACCATTTCTGAGCGCTGGTGTTAACTTAGTCTTAACACAGCACAGATTAGCTTAAGTGCTCTGTACTAATAGGATCATAACACTGGAAAGTCTGACCTTGCCCTTCCTAACCCTTGAAGGCTTCTGAGATTGTAACAGTCTTTGAAAGCCTTCAGTTAACATTACTAATTATAACTGCCTTTTCCTGGGTTTAAAAGCAGTGAAATGTTGCTTTTAGTCTGACTAAGGCAATGCTAGAATTCTCGAGTAAAGATCTTTTGATAAATGCAGAAAGCTTGCTATCTTGGAATAATACAAGATAGCTTCTTATTACTATGTTACATATTACATCTCACACAGAAAAATATTAACTTCAGGTATCACTTTGTATTACTAAAGCATTACAAAAAGCCCAGAAATAACATTTATTCAATTACTGAACGTGTTCATCACTGCCTCAATATGCAGTTTCTGAAAACTATGTATGCTTAGGCTACTACCTACGCAGACCACAGAATTAAACAATTGTCACCAAAGATGTCATATCTCAAGCACATCTTTCTAGTGTGTTTTATATGTAGAAGAATGCACAAAAAAAATACCACCCTCCCGACCCCCCGAACAATACAATTTAACGGTTTTAAGTAGCTGTATCAGTAGAACTACATAGGGCATTCAGTCACAAACATGACTGACATAAAATAGAGCAGCTCTTTTCCATCTGTTTTCATGTCCCAAGTAAGAAAAACAACACTCAGGAGCACTCATACAAGCCTCTGTCTTACAGCTTTCTAATCAAATTAAATACTTCAGCCACACATCTGCCTTATCACATGCTAAACTTTCACTTCAGAAGCATCAAGATCACGTATATAAATCTCTCCCTCCTAGACGCCTTGGACTCTTCGGCATCCTAGCTGAAAGGATTTATCTCCACGTCCACCTTCTCAGGGACACTAATGCCCTTCTGCTCAGTGACAGTGTCTGACCCTCCCTGCAGGAAAGATATGCTACAAGCATGCGCAACAACAGATTTTCTGTGAGTCTCCCAAAAATCTCTTAACATTTAATTAAAAGAAAATTTGACATGTCTACTAGATCAGGAGCTACTTGGGATGGATAAGTGCCTGTTTCGTCCTTCAGTGACTATGTAGTGTGAAATGTTGGTGTATTTATAGGAATGAGAATACAAGTCTGAATTTCTCAGACATTATGCTGAAAAGTCATGTTGGTGCACTCACTCGCCCTCCCCCTTCTGTCCCCCGCCTCTCCCTTGCATCTTTTCTCCAGGAAAGATTTAATTATTTAATGCCAAGTGCAATAACATCAGGAGCGACCAAGAGCATTCTTCCACAGAATACTTCATAGCACACTAATTAGGACTCTTCTGAGAGATGTAACAATCCCTGTAGGCAGAGGAGGGAGCTGAATCTGATCTCTTCTAATCCCAACGACCGTCCTCATTTTTGTGCTATTGCAAAAGGGAGCAGAGGGCTTCTGGTGGCCACCTTTTGTGAGAAAAGTACTGTTTGTGCCTCGCTCCAACTGTGGATGGGTGCCTTGTTCAGTTTTAAGAAATTGTTTAAGACTGAGACGAACCTTGGTGCCCAGCACGTGCTATTGTTTATGCAGATTGCACAGCCTACCATTCAACATGCTGGTTTCGATCCCAGTGTGCTTCCAGCGCTTCCTCCATGGAAAAAGAAACTTAGGTACCTAATTGAGACCTGTGAATTCCACTAGGTACCCGTCTGCGTGTAAGGGTCTGTAAGGCTGGACCTGGCTCCCTTCAGCTGGAGGAAGTTTATGCAGTATGAAATATGAAAGGAAGGAGCCACGCAGGGAGCACGTGTTCATTTATAGCAGAGCACCTGGTGGAGTGGTGAGAACACACGCTGGAAGGAGAGAGCCTGCATCAAGCAGCTGCCAGGAGGAAAGCAGCACGAAGTAGCAAAAGTTTTACTTTTCTCACAGTTTTGAGCTTCTGGCTACATCACCACACTTTGACACTAGTACAAATGGGATTTTGCAGTGCATGAGAGACGTATAATCCAACTAGAGGATTAGCAGTGGTCTGAATGTTCCATCTGATTGCAATGAAATATGCTACGTACACATTTGGGTCATTAGTTATAGGTGACATAAACCAAGGGCACAAAAAAACCTGCTTAAGCAGTAATAATATTCAATTACCTCTTCCTTTATTACGGGTCACTGATGTTTCTAATATTTCTGCTCTTCCTTGAACTCTTCAGTTTTGCAGTGACTAGCTAAAAAAAAAAAAAAAAAAAAGGAAGCAAAAGA
>VXAK01000916.1:175850-219517 GCA_013399435.1 Arenaria interpres
AAAAAAAGGACAGTAAATAAGGACTTTTTTTATTAAGGCATGGACAGTATTTTAAGTGTTACTGCAATGCTTATTGAAATCAACATAAACCTTTTCCCCAAATTACACTAATCTAAGATCTTTCTTAGATACTGCAACAGAAAGTTGCAGTATGAGGTTGTTTTGTCACCCTATACAGTTGGTCTCTTTTAAACCAGAGGAAATGTGAAATTTTAATCATATTTTTTAGTTGCTGCTCTTTATTTTTACCAGTTAATGACTCTTTTGAACTTCACCTCATGATACTTGATTAGCCCTCTTAAATATACTGGAGGTTATACATTCTTCATTTATGTCATTCATTAATCACTGCTCAATAAATGCTGTCAGAAAGCTGTCGTCTTTGATGTCTCATTGTTCACTGGATTCTTTCTTCTTGGTAGTTAATCAAATGCTCCCCTGATGTGGTCAAAGCACAGTTTGATAGCAGTTTCAGAGGTGATCCAGTATTAAACACAGAGCTTATTGTAGAAGTTTCTTCACAGACCATTCTAAATGGAAAGCTCTCATTTTGCAGTCCTTGGCAAATGACACATTGTTGTCATGGCGTTACGACTGGGTAGCTCACGAAATAGTACTAAATTCTGCCATTTAACTGAAGCACACTGTAGTGACTAATTACCTGCAGCTCTGAAATGAACTGCAAAGTTTCCACTGTCAATCACAGCAAAATAATATCTAATTTTTTTTAAGATTGGAATTAGAACAATTGTCAAAATGTGTTAAAACTTCAGGAGGTGGTAGGTCAAATGAAAGCATCCAACAGAGAAAAATTTCTATCCTGGGATAAAATAAACATTTTCATTTCAAAGGTTTGTTCAAGACAGATATATTGAAAATATTCAGAAAGAAACTGTGCAAAAGCAATAGTTAGCAGGCGGATTAAAAACAAGTGAAGTACCAACTTCATTTAGAAGAAAATAGAAGAATGAAATAGGACCAGGAATCTTCACCAAAAATTAATGTAAAAAGAGGCTACTCAAAAGTACTGTGGATTTTTATAGTAGTTTGGTATTGCGATGTTTCTTTGCTTTAAAAGAAATCATCAGTGTTTGGGGTCTTTACATTAAAATCATCTACTGTAATGAATTACTGTCTCTCTTCCTTTTCAGAGATCTCATCCCTGATTATGTGATCCCCTTAACAACTGCAGCTGTACAGCTCAAGCAGGAGTAAAATGTAGTAAGGAATCTTATCAGTTTAATACATATTATAATCATTTTTAACTTGTAAGTGAACTTGTGTACTTACATACTTACATGTGTCTTACTTACATAAGACCAGTAGCACAAATAAAAGTGAAAAGAGACAATAATGTTTTAGATATTGTAAATGTAAAAAAAAAAGGCATTTATATAACCACGTTGAGGTGGAATTTTAAACTCAGAGACCAAAGTCAGATTCAGACCAAAAGCCTCAAGAAAATGACCAAAAGCACCAGAATAATTAAACTTTGGGAATAGTTGAGATAAATGAGTAATTTTTAGCTGCATGGTTCAAGTTGCTTGGGAGATGAAGGATAAAAAATTATTTCTTGCCTTAAATCCACAAGGTTTATTATGAAAAATGTTCATGTCTGCGCTTATTGCTTTGTATGTTATTGAAGTATTAGTTTTGCTTGCTATTCTGAGATCTAACCTGCTTTGCCAACGTGAAATTGTACGATTAACATCCAAACTTTACACCTGCTTAAGAAGCTCATTTAAGTTCTCAAAAACTCACTGGCATCACTGAGAAATAAAAAGCACTTTTAGAAACAAGACTATTATACTATGTAATAATTTTATACATAATATTTAAAGCCTACTGTATTTAGCAAGTGCTCAACAGTAGTCCATAAGAAAAAAACTAATGCACTTTTAGGCAGTTAAGAGCCTGCCCTACTGCAGTATCCTGCAAACTCTCAGATTATGGCAGAGGTGGATAAGTGTAATTTGAAAGAAAATACTGTGGAAGCATCTTTGTAGTAGACACGGTACGATCCAGCCATGGTACAGATAATGACAAAGCCCATCTGTATCGTTTCTGAGTGTCTGTGCTGTGTGGTTTTGCTATAGCTTTCACGTAGAATATACATCTGTAATTAAAATAAGAGCTTGGTAGACTATTTATATTCTAACTTACTCTTGGCTACCTGCGATTTCCCATTTTTCCCTTGTTGGAGACTGAGGAAAAGAAGATGTTTTAGCCTGCAGGCACTTTCTTTAGGTTTTCCTTCAAATGGCTGAGGGAACAAAATATTTTACTTTCTCTCAACACTAGCATTCCACCCGACTCAAATCCCCACGGCCTCAAGAACCATTTTCTTTTCTGTTCAAGTCTAGAAATAAGAGCAGTAAGTTAATATACAGTCTGTTCATTCTTGTTACAATACACTTCTCGATGTGCATTTTGATCTTAAGAAGAGCCATATAAAAAGTTAAGGAAAAAATCTGAAGGGTGTAAATCCCTGTTGTACTAATAGAGGCGCTGACCTATTCAAAATCCAGAGGCTAATTTGCCAAGGTTACGAGGCAGTAATACCATCTCCATTGATACCTGCCACGCTCTTCCCAGCAGGATCTGAAGTTCACTGACCTGTTTAGCTCTTGGCTTACAATGCTCAACTTCTCTGTGATATCACTACTGTCAACTTACGCTACTCTCAGATGTGTAAAATTGGAACAAATGTTTCCAAAGGAAAGAAGTGACATCATGATCCTCATTCACAAGGAGCTGCACGACGAACATCTGTTGAGTATTCCAGTGCCAGCAAAAGATGGGCATTTGGGAAAGAGGAGGGATCCACTAACATGTTTTTCAGTGAGATTTACGTTCAATTGCCCGATTTTGTTTGTCTCTCCAAGACACCACATTTTTGGTATTGCATCATTGCCTTCAGTGAAGTTACTGAATTTTGTACAGGAACATCATGAAAAGTGACTGGGGCTAAATAAGTCCTGTTGTCTAGTGCATCAAACCTCAGTGAAGTATACACCAATAAAATTACTGAGGATGAATTTGGACCCGTATTCTTCATGGAGCATGAGGGACTTTGCTACAGATACAAAATGACAGATTGCTGATGGCTTTTACATATATTTTATAAACTGAGTTACTCATAATTAATTACATCAAGAAAAGTAAATTCTCGATAGCTAGTCCACAGAGGAAACTCTGAGAACATTAAAAAATCCACCCCACAACAATGAGGTAAAGCAAGGAACTAACTGAAACCTGCTTGTTTTATTTTTTTGCAAATTATTAGTTGAAAAAAAATAATTAAAAAGGCTCCCACAGCAATTTCCAGGTTTTCACCAAGGTGTTTACATTTTAAGATTTTTGCATTCTCAGCCAAATGCAGAAAAACCCGTCTGCTCAATGTCCAAACCATGGAATCAAGAGGATTCCTTTAATTTAACTTAGTATATCACTGAGTCTTTTAATAATAAGAAGAATTTCTTTACTATTTTCAGGAAATGCAGAAGGAATTTGACTCAGATTGCATTATTTTTCATATGGCAAATTTGCATTCTCAATGTAAAGTTCTCTACTGTATTGCAACTAGTATCCTAAGGTATAATTGTATGGAGATGTAAAACCTTTTTGTTTTCCCAGTTTAAAACTGTTGCTGACAGCTCCTCTTCAGGACACGGGCTGACTCAGTATCTTGTCACAACCCATAAGATGTCTTCAGTATCTTAATTGTCTCTTTTTTCTGAAGTTTTTTTTGTCTTTCTGTGATTATCTTTCTTCTCTCTTCACCCCCCCCTTTCCTTTTTCTCTTTTTCATTGTTCATTATGTCTCCATATTTCCCTATGGGCTTCCAGAAGACTCTGTCTTTCGTTCCCATTCTCTCTGCTTTGTCTGCAACCATTTTCATTTTTAAATTTAATTATCCTTATTAGCTGCTTTCTCTACTCTAGACTGATTTTCTTCTATTTTGTCTGTTTGATAATCTAATCACATGCACCTAGTTTTGAGCTGCATCTCAGCCTGTTTTAAACAGAGCTCTTAATCCTTTGCCAGAACTTCATTTCTGACCACCAGACAGACCATCAGCTTCTTGCCTACAACGCATGGTTATAACACAGGGAGCAAATTTGACATTTGATCCTATGTATTCAGGCTTTATCTTGTTAATTCTTTCTGCACGCTAGCACATTTTCCCTTCTAAAAGAAGCCACTGCCATAGAACATTACCTGAAATATGCATCGATCCTGATGGGTTCTGTCCTGCCCCACTCATAGGCATGGAGAACGCCTCTCATCTCTTACTCATTGGAAAATTATGTACCTTGAAATAACCAAACCGGCAGTTTGGACTAGCTTGCCAGGTGATTCCTACTTCTCATCATTATCTTGTTATATTTTAGGTCTCTCACCTGTTTGTAAGTACTTACAGGTGTCTCTTATTGACTAGTAAGAGAGGAAGGGAGAAAAATTTCCCTCCAAGCTGGACATTCATGTTGGCTTCAAAGCTTCCTAATTTTCTGTACACCGTGGTACTTAGCCTCAAAATCCTCCTTTGCAGTAAATATTACCTCCTTGTTACAAACAGGAAACTACAGAAATGATCACATCATTGAAAAGACATTGTATTAAATGGAAAAGATAATCTTAGTGGTATCTGGAAAATACCTAACTTGGAAATGAAGGCTCCTGAAATGCTGCACAGAGGGTGAGTGCTTCCTCAGGGAAACTGTGTAGCAACATTAAAAGGAATCCAGCTGTTCCTAAGCAGACATCTTGGATCACGCTTGTTGTGGGGGTTTTTTTGGTGTGTTTCTGAATTTTGTGTGTGTGTTTAAAGTTTTTTTTGTATTAATGTCTTCCCACTGACTGTGTGGGAAGTTTTGGAAGCTGGTCTAAGTCTAGGAAGTTTAAACATGATACTGGGATAAACCATTTAAGTGAATTGTGCTGTCTCTTCAGGGAAGGCTATGGCAAAGTACTGATGATTATTTATTTCTCAACAGAGTTCAGAGGCATCTGCACACTAAAGCACTTCCCCTCAGTACACTGTTTACTATGTTAGTATTACTATTGCTTAGACTGACTACTGAACTGACACTACGATCATGTAACAAGATGTAGTTTCATCTAGCCGTACAGAAACTATTAGACTTGTACTAAAAAAATCATATATGTACATAACCTGCCTATGTAAAAATACAGTCTATAAAAATTAAAATAAACGCTGAGTATGTGCCCATATATGCATACAAATCTAATACCAGGTACATGTACTTATATTGAATAAAACTTATTGACAAATACAAAATTCTGCGCTAGCAGAAGAGCAGTATGCTGCAAATGGCACACTTCAGTAGCACAAGAGATTTCTACCCATCCTTTATTGACAGCTACATTTCTAAGTTGAACGCAAAATGTTATCTGTCATCTTGACTTAGAATTCAAATGTACTGTCTTCACAGTATTTCCAGTGCGAGGAGGAATACCCATTTTTATCCTGGGAAAACTGACACACAGCTACTTGCCTTAACCCATACTAAAAGTTGTTAGCTGAACTGAAAATTGAGGTCAAATAACCCAGCTATTAACGCTGTGCTTTTTCAATTAGGTGATTGCTCTTACCATGGCAGGCAGCATGAGGAACATGAGTGAGATCAGAGTTTGTTTCATCCAGAGCTGATATCCATGTTATCTTCATGCTTGGGAAGTAATTTATAATTTTGGCATTAATTTATCCTTTCAGGTGCAGGCATGCTATTTTCTGTGCTGCACAAGTTCCCATGGTCTATAGCTTGACATACTGGATCACAGTTCAGAAAGGACGGTAGAGGAAAAATAAAATGAATCACTTTGACTTAAAAATGGAATTTAGAATTAAATACACTGATAGAAGCTTCGTTTAAAGTTGTTTTAGGTGTCACTGTGATAAAGCATAGAGCCTAGACCGCCACACATCTTACAAAAATAGTCCAAGTATTTGCATAAGATATATTTTCTTTTAAACTAGAAAAAGGGAAAAGTTATTAATAAATGGTGGATTAATTTAGCTCAAGATAATCCTGATAAACATAGCTAGAAAACTGAAATGCCATTAAATGACTCTTAGTGCCTTTGTCTGTAATCATATCTCGCTATTATCACTGCAATTGCGATTTGCAGGTGAACTGTTCACCTGTTTTATGGAATGTTTCTTCAGCACTCTTGCCTGTTTTTTGTTTTTTTTGAGAGGAACGTGTTCTCTGAAACCAGAAAATGATCTTTTGATGTATTGTGTTTTTGTTTTTATTTACAGTACAGAAAATTTTATTACCACACTTTCTGAAGGGGATATACATGGATTTTATTGAATTTGAAAAAAGAGAAATCTATTTAGGAAAAAATAGTTAGTTTCCTGGTAGCTACTGTTATTTTCATGGTGATGTGATACCCTACTGACAGGCATGCACTGCTCAGCACTGATAGGATCTGCTTTAGAGATCCATGTGATTTGTAGTCTCACTATGAGCCAATGTTCAGTGACTCAACTTCACCTCATTCAGGTGGCAAAGCTGAAATCCCAAATTTCTTCCTCTGTTCTCGGTCACTGAGCATATGCTGGGCCTGAGCAGTCTGTTATTACCAAAGTACAACATAACTGATCAGTTTCACCCAGATACATTGACTTTCCCAAAGAAAAAATACTTTTAGCTAGAAAGTTTCTAATGAGTTCCACTGAAACAGTGCTAGCTTTAGCAAAACTGTTGTCTTTCTATACAATATAACGTCATTGATCAACTGAAAAATTCTTACTCTTTAAACACGATCAGACTTAAAGCAGGTTTCCAATTCCCAGCAAGAAGGAAAAAAAAAAGTTTTTGAATGAAACAGACCATTTTTTGAGTATTGTGTATAATTGAGTTGTAGACTTTTGGGTGTAATTAATGGCAAAACTCACCTAGATGAGACTAAAATCAAGATAAGTTATAGAAGATTCCTTTAATAGTGTATTTTTCCTATCCAGTTCAACTATCATGTTACTGTGGAGAATATAATATTTAAGTTAACACTGTAGTACAGTCCAGGTCTCAGCAACTGTTAAACTAGATATTCTACGTGTGAGAAAAAATAAGTTTTAATGTAATGGAGCTCTCATTCCTTCCATGTTAATCTAAAGCTTGTTTTGAGACTTTTCCTCTGAGTAATTTTCAGCTAAAGAGGAGATGCTTTTTGTTATACATTTAAAGGAAAACAAGAGAGTCATTGACATACTAGTTGTTAAAACTGGCATATTTCAATAGTTTGAATTTCAGGTTTCAATAGTCAGGTTTTTTTTGTTTGTTTGGGTTTTTTGTTTGTTTGTTTTTAAGGGGAAATTTTTAGAGAGGGGGAAAAAGACCCCACAATGGTAAAGCAGAGGGCCCCTCTTGGTTTGGACTGATTTTCTCTGGAGAACTGACAGCAGCCATCGCTATTTGGGTCACCCAGCACAGCAAAGCAACGCTTCAGGCTTTGAGGACCCACTGGTGGCTGCTGGTGAAGGTATGAGAGGAGTGAGACCGCTGCATGGGAAACACCACTCTATGCAAGGCTTTCCCCAAAGGGATGCAGTGGGATGTTTGATGCCCTGGAAGGGTACAAACAGAGGTCACTGAACTGCATTCAGATTTTTTTTTTTAAATGCAAATTTGTAGCAACAGTTGTCCAAGACTGTCACACAATCAAGAACTCTTAGTTCATCTGTTCATGAAACACAGTAAGATGCAAGCAAGGACCAGCCAAGCCTAATCAAGAAAAATGTTTCTGTAATTAGATGGGATTGTTTGTTAGCCCAAGAAATTAGAGAAAGCTCTTACAGCACAAACAATAACAGAGTTTATTGCCTCTGTAGTAATTTTTTCCCTTCACAGGCTCATGATTTGCAATAACACTTTGATTTTCATTTGAAGTTGTTTGGATTTTGCTGCTTCCACTGCAGTACTTTTAGGCTGTAATAAATGAAGATAATGTATTATCTTAATAATTTACCATCACAATAATGCTGCGGTAGTTTTTGTTTTGTTTTCTTAAGAAAGTCAAAAGTAACTGCTCTTAATGACGTTTTTTATATGTCACCTTTCCCCTCTTTTATCTGTTCCCTGCTTGTGTCTGTTCATCAAGCTACAGCAGTTTCACCATATGAATATGGTGAGTTGAAGCAGGAGCTGCAATGAGAAAAATATTGGTGTTTCCAGATATGCAAGTATGTCAACAGTACCTGAATGCCATCTTCCTAAAATACTTGAAGAAAGACAGTGGGAATGCACAGCAGAATAGCAGATGTAATGCCATTACAATACTGCAAGATACGTTAGTACCACGCCATCAGGATTACTAAGGGTCAATGTACAGCTTTCATTGCTAATAAGCATAGGAAAAAAAAAATCAGGATCACACATTTTTGCTTGACAGAAGGCAGTCACAAATCACTTCAAACACTTTCCTCGAATGATAAGCCATGCTAGGTGATGCAGAGCTTATTTTTGTCATTACAAAAGCATAAAGCAAGTTCCCCTGGGCTATCAATGGGTAACTCTTACCTCCCTCTGTATAAGATACGAACAGGTTTGCATCCGAGTGTGAAACTACGTTCATGACAACTTAAGTGTTACTTCATAAACATCCTCTGAAAATCAGACTTTCCATGTATGCAGTCAACAGCCTAAAATACATGGATGGCTGCATCAAGTCTCCACGGTTCCTCATGGCTACACACATCCCTCATCTTTGTACTCTGCCCAGCAAGGTCTACAAGGGGCTAACGTTATGTGACAGTTGTTTATATGGATGCCAAAGAGATTCATTCATATACACACAACCTCTTTTTATATAGGGTTAACTACTGTGATGTTGAATCACCTGAATATATGAGACCACTGCCAAGACATTCAGTTTTTCAAAAAGTACGCTGAACAACCACACAGTAAGTATCAAATACTTAAAAAAAACCAAAACATAAGTTGTAGAGAATAGAAATTAAACCCAAAAATTATTCTTAAATTTGAAATGATAGAAACAAAATAATATTAAGTGGTCACGATAATTGACACAGCTAGTTGAAAAAAGTGCTAATCGCAAAACTATACATGTTTTTACCTGCTAGGATTATTTCATTCCCCAGCACATAGTTGACTGACTGCTGTTACGCAGTTCCTGTAACCTGCGCAGTGTTATTATCTATGAAAATGGATTCCACTTTGTGCAATTTCCACCACTTCGTATTGCACGGAGCAGCACTCTGGCATACTCAGACACAATTAATAGCTCAGCAGTGCTCTGCACCTTTATCCAAGGTAAGTCCCTGCCCTCTAGACTCAGTGCATAGCTTTTGAACATTTACTTCAAAGAGGTAGAAAGGAATGTTCAATGAACTTAAAACACAGAGAAGAAGTGGAAACTACCTGAGCGTGGCCGTGTCATGTTAGGAAGTTGCCTTGTAGAGATGTACTTGGGACAGGATGCAGCAAGAAGTCAGGTTCTGCAGGAAGTTCATCATATGCTACTTTCAATAGTTCAGTCTCAGATATGTGGTTCTAAAAAAAAAAAGAAAGCTAGTTTGCATCTTGCTGTTTCCCTTTCACATCTGAACTTCAAAAAGAAAAAAAGTGCAATTGTCCATTGTGTTTATTTTAAGTTTCACTATTTAATGAAATAAGGAATCTTTTGGACTTTCATCAGCTGGCGTTTGTGCTATCTGTGGATTATTCATGTATGATGGTTTTACTCCTGGATACAAAGAAAGGCAGAGAGAAATAAAACTGCATTCTTCCCAAGTGTCCAGACAGAACAGCCCAAGTTGTAATTTGTGGATAATGTATGCATAACTCCCATTTTCTAGAAGCTTTCCATTAACTATAAAGTTGCACATCTTAACAGAAAAAAACATGTCACTGTGTTACAAGTGACAGTTCCAGGCCTCTCTGGAGGCTATTGTGTCATATGGTCACCGACTGCTTCAGAGCACCAGAGTTGTTAGACCACAAACAAGGAACTGGTGAAAGCAGCCCAGTTGTCCAAGTGCTGATGACAATTTAGGACTAATGATGTCAAAAAGCCATTGACCACCTCTACTCTGTTTTGCCAAACCAATCTCTTGCGCTAAAATGTCCCTGTATGCTGTAGGAAGTATTTTAATTTATTACAAAAATCCGGTGGGATTCTAATTACCTGTACTACAATACTGATGCAATGAAATATATATAGGAGAAAGGAAGATTTAGGCAAGAAACTACAGCCTTAATTTTTTCTGTGGAAATCTAAGAATCTTAAAGTTTTATACAATGATTAAATTTTCATAATGAAACAATTTGTTGGGAAGCATGACAGGAAAGGGAATTGTTTTGGAAGACACAACCAGTGTTTATTTACCTCTCTGTTATATCAAGTAGTTGGCCCTACATTAGAGCTTGGTGGGGGTGTGGTAATCAGTTCTGATTACTATTTTGGAATGAATCAACTGGGTGGGGAGGAAGGGCAGCATGACATGAAGTCATACAGGTCACCAGTACATCATAAGTTATTGCATCTTCTGTGGGTGCTGGACGTTTGATGATGCTGAATGTGAGACTCCTTAAATACGCCTAGAGTGATTTTAGAAAAAATGAGTCCTTGCAGCTCTCTCTTACTTTTCTAGCGATGTTGGAATTTGTTTCCCATTTTTATATCCCTATGTTTTGATTTTTGTTTTCTAATGCTTTCATGGGTTTTGCCCTTTAAATAAACCAAATTTTTCACAAAAGACTACTTATGAGCACTTCATACTATTTGAATGCTCAAATATGTTGTAAAAGACTGACTGTAAAATTGGCACCTTTCCAGCTATAGATGTACATCCTACAGAATGACACATTTGAATCATATGCTCTAACAAAAAGAACAATTTATTTTCAGTCATCATTGCATAGGAAAATACCCAAAAGGAAAGCTGAAGCAAAAGGCATAACTGTGTCTAAAGCCTGTCTGAAAAGTCCTGATGTGACGTAAATCTTTGTATGTGTAACTGAAAGCCCCACTGACATCTCTCATGGCTTGGTACTGGAAGTATGACTGGGCCTGCCTACTTCTGGTTTACTGCCTGTGCCATTCCCACATGCTGTTGACAAAGTTCACATCTGACAGCTGCGCATATGAAACTGGAATTCTGGAAACAATCATAAGGCTGTCATTAATGAAAAACAGTAACGAATAGGTGAACTTCATGGCAAAAATATCCACGGCCAGTCTAGACCTTGGTCTTAGTGGTGTTAGTGACAGGTTTAGTTGTTGAATTTCTGACGTGGGAACAGCTTGCAGGAGAATTCTGAAATACGTTATTGAGTAACATGTTCCTTTGTGTTGCTTGAGTTTTGCGAGTGTATTCCAGCAGCTGCAGAGTAGTCAGCTATCTAATAAATTAAGTGCCATACCTGTTATAAACTGAGAAACACAAGCTCAATCTTCATGTTAGCACTATCTACAGAAAGGAAAAGTCTGAAGGCAGGGGATCTCAGTGCTCGCCCAGAGACAGGTTGGGCATCAGAGTGATCGATAAAATAACCACTTGGGTGTTATTTCTCCATAGCTCATACATGATGTATTAAAGAAATCTCTGCCCTGACAGATGGTCCATAGTCTCATCTCTCACAAACCTGATAGGACCACATCTCAACCTTTAAGTAGAAGATGTACTACACTATTCTTTTCTATCAGTTTAAAAAAAAATAGATTAAAAATCCCCTCCTCTCACATCTCCATGCATAGGAAGTCCCCCAATCATACAGGCTTTTTTGAGCACATTCTTGTTCTAGATTCAAGCATACCATGACATAAAACTTGGTAGTTTTCTTTACAACAATAATAGTAATTTCAAAAAACCTAACAGTTTCATGACAGGATTCTGTGAAGTTGCAGATTCCAAACCACACTTTTTAAAAAGCACAAGAGTAGAGTTTTTTGCAAGTAGGTCTGATTATAATTGCTGTTCAACTCTTGTGAAATTATCCAACAGTTTGCTACCAATTTATTTGCTTCCAAAATGGACAGAAAGTGACATGATTGTCTCTCCACAAGGTGGTAGAAAATATTCAAGGTCTTGCAAGACCTTTACCCAGGGGAGAAGACATCAATTAAATAGAATCTGAATATACATTAAGTATAACTTGATTTAGATTAATTTAGACTACAAGTGATAGTATTTGAAATAACCATATAGTTTTCAAGCAGTGACTCTGCTTCAGGTATTCAAGCACTTTGTTAGGAACAAATCCCCTTGCAGCTCTCAGAGCAGCACCTTGCATACCTTCTAGAAACACACCATTTATTTACAGACTTAAGAGAGCCTGGGACATTCATCTAGGCAGCTTATTATGCAATTTATATGGTACAATTTGCTTCTAAAATAGAAGAGGACTGAAGACTGCCTTTTATGTCTTTATATAATATACCATGTAGGAACTATAGGCATTACGGAGATTTGGGCTTGGAATCTATACTCATTTCCAGCATAGGAAGTATAGCCATTAAATTCCAAGCCCGGATGTTCTTTCTTAATTTTCTTTCACTCAGAAACATCCTTCAAACAAAACAGATAGCACAGCTCTATTTTAAATATTCTTTTTGCTAAATTTTATCCCGTAATATGATTTCTATGATTATTTTGTAATTTTATCCAGGCAGAAAGAATATACGAAAGGGAGTAATAAACTTTAAAAGGCAGAGTCAGTGAAAATTCGCAAATGCAGATTTCTCATTCTAAGACAGAGCGAATGTGATTGTTCCTCTTCATGAATTACAAGCGGAACACAGATTAGATTTGCTATAAATCTTGGTGAACTCATTTATATGGCTATAGTAATGCATATCAGAGTGATAATTCATGTGACATTCGTAGAAATCACATGAACATTCAGCACCAACTGATTTTTGCCAAACTTTCTTTATTTAGCTATGATATCCATTTTCATATCTTGATTTAGTCAGCATACTTTTTAAAACTGTTAAGCTAATGATGAATTTGAGGCTGCTTATTGCCACTCGAGGAGATTACCACACAACTGTTGGTTCAATGACTGTCCTTATAATAACCAAGAGAACTCTTTCTGGGTTAGAGCATCGCTCACTCTGCATTGGCTTTGCAGTTTTTCTGCTGCTTGACAATGAAGCAAGTACAAACTGCCTTGCAAAGCAGACACCTTCCTACTGTGCACTTCCAACGTGAAGCTTTTGCTTTACAAACTGATTTCAACATTGTCACTCACTTTTAAATATAAAATGGGCAAACAAGCAAAAAGACTAGTAAGCACATAACTCCATCAATAGTGTACTTCTTTCCATACAAAAAAAAGAAGCCAAAATGAATCCTTTTGTAGGGCTTCAGACAGAGTCATAGATATTTTGCCATTTAACTCCGAGTTATTTCTGGAGGTGATCCTACATTTTAACCAATATATCCCTCGTTGCTCTGTGCAATTTGTTCAGTATATTTACTGACTAAAAGAAAAGCATTAAGCCATTAGGCACTGTCATTAAAAGACAAAGCTACTGGAATCATGGACATCAGATAGAAGGGAAGAAAAGCAACCTATCACCTCAGCCATCACACTGACTGCAATAAAAGCCAGCCTTTGGCATTTATTCATCTTCGTGAGACATTGTTATTGAGTAGGTTCACACATCACATTTGATGCAAAATACTATGTGCAGCAACAACATACGGCTTGGCTGAATTTCAAATATTGTGCTAGTGATAAAGCCAGGAAACATTACCTAGATGCTGGAATTGGAACAGATTTGGGTTACTTTTGAAGATGTTACTGTGCTACATCAACTGTTCTGCATATTATGAGTAACCTGGACTGAATGGGCAGAATGATGTTTTAAGGCCATCCCTGAAGTATGAAGGGCTATTTGGCTTCTGTGACAGTGAGCAGGACAAGCTCACACAATGTGGGAAAGGAGCATGTGAGATGCGTGAATAAAAATAACAGGAAGAAGCCTTCACATTGATCTATCAGCTTTCTTGAAGAAATCATTAGGGACAGGACTGGAAAGAAACAATAGTGAGGAAGGGTGACACACAAAACTTTACAGAGAGTCATCTATAGTGAGTCGCATTAAATGGCAGTAAACAGAGGCTCAAGTGCACTCACTTCAACAACACTGACTTTATGTGATGCATCCTTTTTAATAACCAGGCTTTTTCAAGTATTACATGGTGAAGAGCGAGGCAGAGGATTTTCTCTAAGATAAAGTTTTCCTTCTTCATACGTGTATGATTTCATTTCAAAGGGTTTCTCAGATTTCTAAATACGTCGCTACTTAGGACTTAGGTTTGAGCCCATTCCTCTTTCCTCAGAAGTTATTATTGCATAGTAGCGAATGCAATTAAAAGAAAAAAGAGAAAAAAAAAGTTTAAAACCCCCAACAAAATAAATTCCCAGCACCCCAAACCAAGCAGTAATGGCATTCAACCTTTGAAACTGAATGATTCAGACAGAATAAAGAATGAATGTGTCTTGAATACATCAGAAAAGCAACAGAAGTTATTTCAGTACAGTTGGCACATGCCCAGAGTAAAAGAGAAAGAACCAGACCCCCGATCTACTTTCCTGTAATACCTATATATTGCACTTACTTTTTGTTACTGCTCTGGAATATTTCAAAAATTTGAGAGCTGCAAAAAAAAAAGAACAGAGAATTATTTCCCCATTTTGTAATTACTAAGTTGTAGAAGCAGAAGTGAATACAACTCCTCCAAAATATAAAAGTTCCAAGTTTTTTTCAGGTAGAAGCTACTGTTTATCCTAAGTAGCCTGTTAAATCTGTTCTTTAAGACAAATAAAAAGGATATTATTAACTTAAAACATTTTGTGAATGGTATTTTTCCCCCTCTAGAACACTGATTTAAAACAATCAGGTAGCTTTATTATCTTTGATCTCATTAAGGAAAGAAAAAGCAGGCGTTGGATTTGTAAATGACATGCAATGAAGAGGACCGTGGAATTTCTATAAATTCAGTGCAGAAAGGGTATCAGATAACAAATATCTGTTACTGTTACAGCATGTGACCTTTTTTTTTTTTTCACTGCTGAGTCTTTGTGAGCATTAACTCAAATTCCTAGCAGGCCAAGGTACAATAGAGTGCATGAAATTGTGGTTATGATGATTCAGAGGCATTCTGATAACTTTGGAATAGTGAAAAATGTAACGCCATTGAAGTCAATGGAAAAGTTCCACTGGCCTCAGTGGAAACAGGATTTACTGGGAAAAATTCAGGAACTATTTCAGATAGAAGATGCAATTCGGAGTCTCCCTGGAACTTTAAGTTTATATTAAAAAGCACAACCATTAATATCTGTTCAAAGGAGACCATGACTGAAATAGCAGCAGCATTAGATTAAGTAATTATACAAACCAAAAGCGGAACTTCAGAAAGCTTTAATACATATAGTATCTACTTGAATAAACATTATTCCAGGTAACCCTCTTGTTCAATTCTCTTAAGTGTCCTATGATCTTACTGGCATTTCCCGAATGGTGAGAAAATCTGATACTGTAAATAATAACTGCAAGTCTTCAATTCAAATGCCTATCAGAACGCAGGCAGAGGAATCAGAGTGAGGTAGTACACAGAATCAGCATTGTGGATCCCATTTTGGTGGGTTGGTTTTTTTTTGTATTTTCAAAGAGCTAGGATCCAGGGACCAAAACATCTATCACCTTTTAAAAAATATTCTCTCTCTCTCTGTTCTCCATTTCCCTACTCCTTCTCTTTTTCTAAATCTTTGACAAATAAATGATATTTATGTTCAACACAAATTAGTGTTCCTTCAATAGCGCCGAGACTGTGGTCTCTGCACATCTCACTTTCCCAGACCTCTGGGGACACCACTGGCAATTTTAAATCACAAACAGATTTTGGCGTGACACAAGCAGCACAGATGTTGAATTCACAGTTGGTGATAATGAGAAATAGGCACCTGCCATAGATGAATCATCTTGGACAAGGAAAACATTATGAGACCAAGGAATTAAACAACAAACACAAACTGCAAATTACTTCGTATCATCACAAGAAGTTTATGAAAAGAACTCCTTGCCTTACTCATAGGCCATAACCTAAACCAGAACAATTCCAAACAAGATGACTTTGCAAAGAGTCTGCCTGGAAGCAAAGTCCAAATCATGAAAATCCAAACAAACCAGTAAGATTATACCAATGGCCTTCTTGAGGAATTCAAGCAGAGAGAAAGGTAAACTCATGCATGTTAACCAACAAGTACCAAACATGTGAGATCCCTGCCCTGGACCTATTCCCCAGCTGGTCTACATGGCAGAGCACTTCACCCGTCTCATCTGGGGCAGAGCAATTTCCAGTAGCATTAGAACTGGTGCGCTGTAGCAAAACTACTTCAGACACAGAATAATCTAGAGGAGAGGCACCATGACCTGATGCTATCTCTTAAAGGACAAATTTATGTTAGCAACGCACAGAGTTTTCACATTTTACGCAGCTGCAGTATATGAAAAAATGCCTGGCTGGAAATATAGCAATAAATACATATATTCTGTCACTGAGGTACTTTCTGCTTCTCACTGAGTCAGAACTGCATACAGTTCAGAACACGCTTTATGATACTGTAGTTTGCACCTGGAGAGGTTTCCTTGGAGCCCTAGACCACTCCAGCCAGCCTCATCTCTCCCCAGCACCAGTGATCCCCCCCTCCACATGAGGTACCTGAAATTAGTTCCAGCTGTGGCTGGGTTGAATGGCAGCAATTTCCTGGGGGTGATTCACTGTTTCAACACATTGAGTTTTTCTTAAAACAAACGAGCCTTTTCTTAAATCAAAATCTGCTGTTCATCATTAAATAAAACAGCCCCTCAGATATAGTAAGAAGCTATCAACTTTTCTCCTTAAAGAAAAAGCAAAGGAGAAGCAAATATGTGTTCAAGCACGGAAAGAAGAGAGGTGTAATTCACCCTGTTGTTCTATATGTGTGCCTGCATACTATAGGCCAAGTTTAATATATTACTGCCTTAAATAGGCAAATACCTAGGGTCTGACCACTAAGTTAAAATACTTTTCTTTATCAAGGAATGGATACAGGATTCCTTGGTATAGAAATCATATTACAGGACAATGTGAGACACTTTTCCTCAAAAGCATATTTCTCACTTTTTTTATCTTCCTTTTCCCTTTCTACACCTTTCTCAGTTGAAGAACTGTGATACTACTGTAAGTGTTCTCCAAAACACCAAGTAGAGAAGTCCATCTATTTCCCTGGGAAGCTTTGGGAGACTGACCTCCTTATATCTTCACCTTTGTGAGAGAAAGGCCTACCCTCCACCTTCCAGCCGACTCTCCTGAAGTCTACAGTGCAGATAAAGGAGCAAGCAATGAGCGTCTAGTACTACTGATCTGTAAAAATGCTAAAATTTCTAATGAGCTGATAGCAGTAGCTTTACCTCATTTACCTCTTAAAATCTCCTCTTCCTAGCTTGGCTGGCAGCAACAATGTAAGATTCTACATAGGACAGATCTTCCCAGCTCTTAGAAGTTGTATCATTTAAGCTAGGTGTAAGTATGGCTAGATGAAGATGCAGTTTAAAATTCTAGCCATCCTCTGTATCAGGATTTTCCAAATGTTACTGTGTTAACAGCTGGAACTTTCTGGGATGTCTGATATTCTGATCATTATGATATTGGATGAAACGCTCCTTTGGATAATCTTAACTATACGAGTAGAAATCTGTCTAAGACCTAAAGTACACAGTTTTTGACCTTGGTGAAAAACAGTCCAGGAAAAACTACTTACAGCACTGAACAGATTGGATGAATAGATACTCAACTCAGTATCTGAATTCCGCTAGGTATTAGCAGAATACAAGCTAATATAAATTGGGGAAACTAGTCTAAATAGACATTTAATAATAAAAAAGGTGGAAAACTTTCAGGAAAAAAAAGTTAAAGAAGCATTATTTTCACATTCATTTTCTTTTCAAAAATACTTAATTTTAAGGTTCCATTCAACAGGGCTTTTAAATATAGTTACTAGCCCACTTCAAAAATAACTGTATTGTCTTTTCACTACATCAACAAATATGCTTTAACAGAATGAACAGATATGACAGGGAATACTGCATGATCTAAGATCTAATTTTGATTTTACTAGTTTCCTTATTAAGTATAAACAGTAAATGCAGCTGTGCTTTTAAAACATAACTTGGAGTGCAGGTTTTAACTCTGAGCAGTAGTATTTGTTTTTCTCAACCTATTAAAGTGACTTGGAACAAAAATATACCTCTACCTTCATGCAAAAAGCCAAATGATTATTTAATGTAATTATGAAGAGAACACACTGAGAGCCACATAACTGTCTCAGGCAACGATTTTTAGAAATCTTTTTGTTCCATCATTTGCAAATAATTTTCCGTGATTCATCACGTAACTTGTTATTCAAGCCTTCTCCAGAGAAACTATCAGATTCATAAATTATTTAATGGTAACTCTGTGTTGAACATGTTTCACCCCACTGCGTACTACTGGTATAACCACATTTTTGTCTAGAAATAATAACACAACCCTTCTTTGACAATCAGAGTGAATCACACTGAGGTTTTTTTCATCAACTAAAAGATGGGTGAAGCTACAAAGAGAACTAAAACTACATCCAGAACCTACAAAAATGGAGAATCATGATACTATCTCTGTTCTTTCGTGCTTTGCTTTGAGCTGCACATATCAATCATGTATTCAAAACTAAAAAGGAGGAAAATTTTAAAAAACAAGGTTAATATGTAAGCCCAAGGAACCGCATCATTCTTTTAACTGTTTACCAGATTTGTCTTGAATCAGGCTACGTTTAAAGCTTAAATGTGAAGGAAGAAATACTATTCCTAGGGGGCACATGGAACCCAGTAACTTTCTTCTTCATGCTTAATAATCTTGTATGTGAGGGACCAATCTAATTTGTGGAAACGAATTGTACCTTAGGGATATGTTATTTCAACCCAAACTGAATATATTATTCATTCTAAAAAGTAGCAATAAAGATTATATAAGATGTAATTCATTATTTTTGTAAATGTTCTATGATTCCACTGGGAGGTGAGACTTAAATAGCTTACAGGAAGCCTACCTTAATTAGGTTGCTTTTCAAATCAAATATAATATAATTTTAACATAAAAATGTCACTCAAGGGAAGTATTACATTTACAAGGCTGATTAATGAAATTTAAAAGGAAAAAAAAAAAAGATCCATGGGTAATATAACATGTGAAGGAATCTGCTGGAATGACGCACACGTAAGTGGACGTGTACAAATATGCAACTAGCTAGGAGCTACACACCGCTCTCTGTCTCATATTCATGCATGCCTACACACACTCACAGAGAAAGGCAATTTGTTACCAGAGCAACCACGGTCAGTTGGTTTTTTGTCCTCCATCAGAATTGGTTTGCATTTTTGTTAACTCATTTTAGCTACTAGAAGCTCAGAAGAATTTATTGTATAAACAGATTTATTTAAGCTTAATACTTCTGTTTACAGTTGTAGAATGTTTTTTCCAGCATGATTCCTTTATGATGAAAAAGGAATAAAATGAAAATATTTTTAAGAGACTTACAGGACACTGGAGTTATAATTGAGGTACTTTGCCTCAGTGGTGTTATTAAAATATTACTGTGTATGCCATAGAAATAGTCATTGCCTCTTCTGTGTATAGAGAAATGCTTCACTTTCTCAGATCCCAGAATGCAGTCATTTCCATAAATATTGACTTTTAATGAGGGTCGTGGTCAATGATTTAATTTGTGGACTGCAATTCTACTGTAATTTAAGAAGGAACAATAAAAGCTGAAATTTAAAAGCTTTAATTCTCAGCGTATCCCTTTCTAAAGACACTTAGCACTAAGTTTTATAAGCCTTCAAATAGCCTTTAAATGAAGTACTTGAATTGCACATTTACCATGCACTTGCAGCACTCCAGGTACCCAGCCACAGTTGAATTTTCTGCAACCAGGCAGCAAAATCTGAAAACTCTGGCCTTACCTTTTCTGCATCCCAGTTAATGCAGTAGAAAACACACTCTAGGAAAATTTAGGCACTCAAGTATTTATACACCCTAGGTAAGCATGGTCCTCGGCTGGAAGACGCTGTACATAATTGACTCACAATTCCTTTTTCCTATCAGGCCAGAAGCTCATTCAAATGAAGAGGTATTTTGACCAAATAGTGGGTGAAGCAAAACCTACAATTTTTTCACTTTTTTTCTTATCTTCTTTTTCTGTGAAAAGATGTAAAAGTTTGTGAGTTGAATCAAACAGAGAATACAGTATTCTGTGATAGGACCACTCACAACTTCCATACAAGAAACAGGTCCATCCTGTAAGTCTGGTCTACCTATACTTTAATTACAGTCTGCTCATCAGAGACACTTTTCCAGTAAATAAAAATCATATTTCCTCCAGAGAAATGACATATATGAACTGGTTAGGGGCTGCAAACCATATTTTTCCTCATAAACAGCAACAGGGATTTTTTAATATGCTTTCACACACAAATCAGATATTTTAATATATAATGTTAAGAAATACTTCACTAGATATGTGAAAAAAAAGCTATTAGTTTTTGGCATGGTGAGAGTCTACAATTTTTAATCAATTCTGGGTCAATCTTTTTCTAGTTTGCTTAGAACAAACAACAGATGTTGTTTTGAGTCAAATGAAACTTTGTTTTTAGCTATATTTTAACCTTAAAATCTGCTATTTAGTTTTCGGCGTCTTTCTAGATGAAATGTTATTTCAAAATTAAAAATTCCCTAACAACTTTGTGTATGTTTCTTTTCAAATTTTAAAATGTCTTTCTGGAATTTTAGTTGACTTTTTTTTGTGTAGGGGTAATACAATGTACTTGCCAAGTAAAAAAACTACTCACAACTTCATGCCACTCTACACAGATTTACAGACACAAGTCGCCCTGTGTCTGCAGACTGTCACCCAGCTGCAGACAGCTCTCTGTTTCATCACCCACAGAAGGCGACTGCTACTCGCTGCCAACGAATGAAGCACGTCAAACAACCATCTTTCTATATTCTTAAAAAGATGAGGCTTTGCTAATAAGCAATTGTGAAACCTTGAGAGACTGAAAAATATCCAGTACTCTCTTGTTAATGAACAAAAACCAATTAGTCGGTTCCACATAGTAATTTGTAAAGTAAACAGGTAGAAATACAGATTGTCACAAATATCATGCACCCAAATACTGATTACGTGCTTTATAGTATAATGTTTTCCATGCGTATTACTACTTAGATTTAAAACAAAAGGTACATCCTTTGCTCTGATTAATATTTGATGTATTTAATGAGATTTGACAGGTGCCCATCTTCTTTTTTTTTTTTTTTGTATTTCCTTCTTATGTCACATCTTCCCTGAGTCTATTTTTGGCCTTCTCTAAACTGTTTGCTAAGCTGTCCTTTTCTCCATGGAAAGCATCAAAATATTAAGGACTGTGGCATCTTGGACACGTCCCAGTCATCCCACAGTAACAGCCCCTGACATCCTCCCCCAGAAGGGCTTTCACCATCTATGAAAAAATCATACAAGTAAATCACTGTCTGACCATGTCTTGCAGTAGTTCCAGACCTCCCACCACCTTCTTCACAAGCTCTTCATGCTAAGTAAGGGTCCCAACGTCTGTACTAGCTGCTTCCAAGACAACCTGAAGGGGCTTATAAGGGAGGGCGTATTATCAGTATACCAAACTGCAGGGCTCTCTTTGTCCTCAATATCTTCCCGCTATGCTTGGGAGTGTGGGGGACTTAGTGGTTTCCAGTTCTGTGTTCTTACTGTTAACCAGCAAGTGGCTGGGGTTTTTTCAAGGGGTCTAAGACCACAAATATTTGGAATTAAATATGGAAGTCTGTATTTTCCATATTCAGATGAATCATTTGGGATTCAGCTACGGTCACTACAGTTTAGGTAAGAGGGTGTCACCAAGGAATAAGGAAAGGAAAAAAAAGATTTTCTGGAAGAAATATTTTTTTCAAAGGAAAGGAGAGATTTCAGTTGTCATTTTTTATTTCCTATGATTTTACAGCCTCCTCTTTGATTTTCTGTGCAAGAAACAGTCTGCCTGTCTTATCTGTAAAAGAAGATAAGGGCACATCACATCATAGTATTTTGAACCAACTCTTAGCCTTAGACTCTGCTTTAAGGTCTCATTATTCCCAGAGGATATAGATAGAAATGTCTGTCTCAGGGGTACAATTTTTTTTCCTTCAAATTATATGACAAGTCTTTAAGAGAAGCTATTTGTCCATTATGCTACAATATGTCCAGAAACGGTATCCATCATGACTGAGGAAAAATCATTCATTTTCAGACCTGTCAGTCTGAGCAGACAAAATAGGTAGGAATCTCAGCATGGAAAAATAGAGGTAGCTCATCCTCCATTAAAGTTTAGCACCATCAAGGGACCTCTGACATCCAGTAAGTTAGTTCTTCTTCCTGGCAGTTACTTTTACTTTTTTAACAGGAAGTTCAAGCTCAGAATTGGAGTACAGCTATTTTAACTCTGATAGCAGGAGAGAGCAGAAAAAAATGGAAAAGCTCAAGTGCATACTCAACCTGTACCTCTGCTGCACATGAAAACAAGCTGACAGTTACACACTCACAGTCTATCCCTTGTTTATGATATCCCAGTGAAAATGAAGCAGTACATGGTTAGTACAAAAAATCAGAATAGAGGCTAATGAAACGGTATTAGGCAGGCGCAGCAAAATCATGTTTTGGAATGCACAGAAACTTGTCATATGATGTGATGATGGGGTTAACTGCTTCTTGGTCTTACATCATACTCCAGCAGCTCACAGAAACTACACCACGATCAAGATGCAAGCCATGATAGTAAAAGCTACATTAATTCAATTTGTAATATAGATTTTTACATGCACCCCTACATCAGATTACCTAATTAAAACTTTTTATTAATATTTTTAAGTAAAATATGAGAAAATTCTCCATTTTTTAATGAGAAATCTAGTTGCACATGCTAGAAATAGCAATTGTGATAAGATCAGTTAATGGGTAACCCTTCCTCCTCTCCACCCTCAAACATACATAGCTTTATACAGCAGAAGAGAAACTTATTCTTAGGAATATTAGACATCTTTTCCTTCCAAGACATTTTTTTCTTTCTATAGATGACTCTGACCATGCTGAGCACACGATCTGAACATGAAACTTCCCCCACCCTCCCTCTAATGCCATTTGGAAATCTATGCCAAAGAACTCCACATGAAAGCTGTAACAGGACAATATGGCAGAGGAGTGAATGCTGCATATGCTACATGACTTTATCTCATAGTGAACTCTCAGAATAACGGTGCTTTTAAATGTTCATTTGCAGACTGTTCCATAAATAACAAGATAGGAAACCAGTATTCAAGTCATTAATCCTAACACTTCATGGCTCGGACTGTCTCTTTACTACAATTTCTCACCCCAGTTCTGGCAGGGGACTTCACTATTCATGATGGTTCAATTCCACAGCATGAATATCTTATAATAAAACCCCAAATAAGCAAAAGTATCAGCCAAACCTGAGGGTTAGGTCTTCCAACTTATAGCAGCAGACACATAACGTGTTGTGCTCCACTTATTATGGGGATGAAATAATTCTGACCAAAAGCTGCAGTTCATACCTGTCATTTCTTTAATTTAGACTATCCTTATAGTAATGGACATTTAAAAAAAAGCCGAACAAACCCAAAACAACACATAAAGAAGGCTTGAATTAAAGCATCTTTATCGCACAAAAGCATATACATCAAAACAAATTTGATGTGTAATCGTATTTTCATCATGTTCTTATTATCTACGCTAAATCTTGTGCCCAAGTATATTGTACAATTACTTTCTACGTTTGGCATAATTGTTTTGATCTTAAATATTATTCATTTTAAGAGAAAAATACAGTAGATAATAGTACATAACAAAGGAAGCATTTATGACTAATGATGTTGCTGAACAAACCCGTTTTCATTTTCCCTTTTAATAACTACAGAGCTATTGTAACACTTACATTATGCGTGGCCAAAATTATGTGGCAATGGCTAATATAATGACAGAGCTATGGTAACTCTGCAGTTCCTGAAAACTTGATCTGATAGTCTAAATCAAAAATGTTGTCTATCATTTGTCTGTAGCCAAATGTTAAGTCAGCAATATGTCATTAGAAAAAATACAGTATTAGGCTTTATATCACAGTATGTAGCATCCAGTTCACCTCATTTTAGCCACCAGAAAGGAATATAGTCTAATTCTAAAATATCAATTTATTGCACCATCAGTTATCCGAAGATAATTCATTCATTCTTAAAATAGGTGGGCTGAACTGTCCTCCGGAGAACACATTTAATGACGACACATCCCTTCCAGACAAGTAGGTACCTAACTGGAACACAGGTATTAGCTAAATATTCTCAAACAGGCTTTTGAGACTTTTGAAGTCAACTGCATGTACATCATATATCCTTCTGTATCGTTTGACTTCACACTAATAAACAGCAATTTCAATTACTCAGAAATTCTGAATTCTCAGAAAATCCTCCGAAACACAGACAGTGAGAACAGAAAAAAAGCCCAGCAGACCATTGACACCCAGTATCTCCCCAATGGCAGGAAATTTGTTGAGTGAGATACACAGATGATTGAGCTGATGAGCTCTACCACACACTGAAGAAGAAAGGAATAATCCCAAAATTGCAAAATCAGCCTGTGTTGCAGATCTTAAGGAGCTTTATATATTTACCTTACCAAAGAGACAGCGGAAGAAAGGCTTGCTCTACCCTGAGCAGGAGGGACAAGGGTATCAGTCAAGCTGAGCAGCAATTCTACCTAATACCTCCCTGTAGCACCTGCAGTTTATCATCCTATCTTGGAAAAATCCCCTAATGTTTCAGAAAGGAGAAAATCTAGCAAGTCATGGTAAAGTGATATTCCTATGGAAGGGGAAACAAAAATTAATTTCTGATTGGTCAGATAACTAAATGGCTCTGAAGCATGAGACTAATAAATGTTATGCTTTTGTAAAACTAAGTGTTACGAGAGTGTTTAGAGTAAAACTAATGTGTCACATGCAGTAGGCCACATGAAAGATTTAGGATGATTCCTCAGCATAAACAGGCTGAAGATTTCTTCTGAAAAGCTTAATTAAATCATAAACATCTTTGAAAACTGCTCCAACTCACATAATAGATTCTGAATGATAAGAAATCGCATCTTCGCATCATCTTCCAGACTGCTAGGAAATCACATCCTAATTCAGCAACGGATTTCTCTAACTTCAGTTAGCCTTTGGACAGCGGGATCTTCATGCCTCACTATTTAAATGCATCCATGCAGAAGCACTTACGAAGAGAGAACAAATCTTCTCTCAACCTCCTCTTGGATAAGGCCGCCCTTTGTGCCCATAGGCTTGATATTCCAAATTCCAGATACGTTTTGCGAGTTTCCTTTAATCCCACTTGATCATTTTAATATTCCTTTTGAACTGTGGTAGTTTTAGCACAGCCAGAAAAAAAAAAATCAAAAATCTTTTCATTACGTAGATTTTCTTTTTCAACGTGTTCATTTTTAGGGTGTATTTCTCAAGTTAACTCTGAAATGAATTTCAATAGTATACCTACTCACAAGGACCATAAAAAACCTTTTTAACTTACTATATTTCTACACAAGAACTCCAACTTTGTAAGCACAGCATGTGGTCTTCATTTTGAAATGCATATCATTATGCATATCATTATTCAATTGTGACCATTTAATTAAGTGCTCCAGGTCATTCTTAAGACTAGATGCACTGGAAGAAAGGAGGAAGAGATTAGTGGAGTTGTAACTTCTGCCCTGAGGGAGGATGGGTTGATGCACTGAATACACTCCACTTGCATGGCTGCTATTGAGCAGCCTCTTCAATCAGGTCATCAACTGGATCCACTCCTTGCTCCACATTAGTATCCCATCCTTCTCACCATTTCTTACCCTAGAAATGCTGTATTATTTGCAAACTTCACACATACCACTCCGCATATTCTCTATATGTCTCCAGCAAATATTAATTGCTCAGTAATAGCCCAGTACTTTCTTTTCTACCCATTAGCAACTTAGATTTGTCTTCTATGCAGCAGTCACCTTTAAATTTAACATGCAACATACCTTGTTATTCCATGTAATGAGAGGTTTCAATCACAAAGAAGCTGGAGAAATCCAGGTATTATAATACTGACTGCCTGTACTGACCAGATCTGCAAGCCTGTCAGAACAGACATATACAGAAAATAAAGTTTTAAAGGGCAAATTCCGCAAAACCAGACAAGTAAGGTAAGAATCAGCATTGTAATAATTAGTTGTCCCTAAAGTCCTAACTCAATGGTTCCTTTATTTTATTTGGAATCAATACCAATCTAGTTGATATACGATTCCCAGGTTGTGATTTTCACCTTATCCACTACTGGGGCAATTTCATAACCTCAGTCTCTTATGCAACCCTGTTTTCTTGTTAATGCTGATATTAATTGTGGTCCAGGACTACCCAGTTAGCTCTCTTGTGACTCCAGGATACATGTCAGCTAGGCTAGGTGATTACACATGGTATACTTTTAGTAAACGTTTCTTCTCATCCTTCCCAGTTATAGCTGGCAACCTTTCTGTTTCGCAAGGGCTGGAAACAGCTTCTTCATTTCAAATCCTGGCATAGATGTTATTCCTTACACAGGTTTTAAAATGCTATTTTTAACCCAAACACTACTTTTTTTTGAAAAACCTTCCTTTTTACTTACTCTATTCACTATTGAGATCCCTGTTCTATTTCTTCTTCTCCTAAGCAATTGCACAAACCTTTTAAAGAGTAACTTGTGTTTACTACCTTTTTCCTGTTTATTTATCCCTCATCCTGTTTTATTCCTGCATTCCTGTCTCCTTTTTGGCCTAGATGACTGTCTTGCACACTGTAGTTCTATTTAGAGAACAATGTAGGGAATAAAACGTATATATGCTAAATTTAACTATTTCCAATCTACGTGGTTTACAATATAGTTACCATTATAATATCCTAATATCTATTGGAGCAAACATTCCTACTACTTTCCAAAATCAGGATTACTGATACTTCTGTTGATTGAGATAATGCAGCCCTCAGTGACTTGGCTGGCATACAATCAAACAACTTTGCTCCCCATGCCCAATTTGGGGCTAATCAGACACTTGTATGTTCTTCCATACGAGTGAAATGATATTATACCACACATGGCTTCATAGCTGCAGGACTTGCTTTGTAGTACCTGTGGATTTGCTTAATCTTGCTGTAGCTACTTGCTCAAGTATGGCTCTGCAAAAAATATCTGACTTCAGTTTTTAATTTAATTCTTAAAAATGGCTTAATAAAGTAACAGAAATTAAACATATTGGAAAGAGTTATTTTTATGGAAAAAAATGAGTCCTATTTAAGTGACAAGTCTGCGTGCTGCAAAACTAAATAAGACTGAAGATAAAAATGCTAGGGTGAAAAAAGAGTATTTTGCTAGTGGTAAACCAGTCTGTTAAAAAGAATAATCACTAGGGTAGGATCTGTCCATTAATCTGTGCAAGACATAGCTATGTATGAGTGGACGGAAAGGCTGCAGGAGCTTTTCAGCCCTCTGAGTTCCTGAACTCCCTTTCCTCCCTTCTTTTTCAGCTGCAGTTTCTAGCAAAGGTTCATGTTCTCAGCACATGCTACTTCCCGGTCCATGTTCACCTATTTTTAAGTGGTGCTAGAGAGAATAAATGGGTAGCAGAACAGCAGCTGAGAGCAGGATTGGAGTGAGCAGTCTGCAAGATCCTTGAGGGAAGAGAAGGTTCTCAATTGTTAAATTGTTTTTCTCTGTACAACAGAAGAGATAAGACTTGGTTTTATCTGAATGCTCTCTGGACCAATTGTTTTTCCTCTCAACGTCCTTCCAATACCTTTACACAGCTTTGAAGACAGATACTTAAAGACTCCTAGCAACTTTCTGCCATTTAAGACATGAATGGCTTTGGGGAAGCTAAAAAATATTATTTAAGGGCATAATTTAACCTTCATTGTTTTGTATGTGGTTACTGTGAGCTTTATGGTGCACTGACCACTGAATGTAAAGTTCAATTACATACAATTACAGGTAACTTACTCACCAGGTTTACATGTTCTGCGTGGTACTGACAAACTCGTCCACTGAACTAGGAAAAAAAAAAAAAGGATGTATATATAAATAGGCATGCATCATAGTTTCATTCATATTTCACTGCAAAGCTTTGTACCCTACATTAAGACATCTTTATCCATGCTCAGCCAAGGTGATCACCCTTGATTTAAAGGAAGATAAATTGTTTATGACAATATTAAGTTTGCACACATCCTTCTCCTCCTTTACTCAGTTTAAGTAAGATTATTTTCACAAGCTCTACAACTGGTTTTTCTTGGGAACAGAGTAGAAAAGATGCAGTAAGGAAGTCCTTATTACATGGATTCTCTAGCTAGGGATTCCCATACTGTAAAAGTACTCTGAAATTCAGTTCTTTATAAATCAGAGTATCAGTCGTTTCTAATTCTTGTTTGGATTTGACCTGAATACCTTTTCTGTCCTTCCAAACTTAATTGTATAAGCTTTATTAAAGTCACTTTTGAAAGTATTTGAATTTAAACAGAAAGTCTCCTAATAATTATCTGATACAATGTATGAATACTGAATATGAATATGATGCCACTTGATACTCTGCCTTGTTACTTTAGAAGCTATTGAAGTATAAGTCTTGAAATATATTAATCATACAATAATGCTTAGGTAACAGCTTCTTAAATATAAGAAGGTAAAAAGAATCTGCTCCTTAAAGATTAGCTTGCCGAGAGTTAATTGTGCTCCAGCGACTGCTGTGCAATGTACCAATGTCCAAATTCGTTTTAACCCTACTACTTACTGGTAAAACTACGTATGGCAGGCTTAAACTCAAAAAAGGCTCTTCCCATCTGAGAAATATGAGTGTTATAACCTTGATTTATTTGTGTGTATGTGTGGACAGATCTACAAATCACAAAAATATTCCGAATAACGTTATTTTTAAGCTTCATCCTTGAAAAGTTATCTGCAGAGGTCTACTGAATTTTAATTTGATTAATTACATGTTAATGTGAAATCAAAAGATGTCCATTGTGAGCTCAAAGTAGGTGGCCAAGAAATTTTACAATTTACTAAATTCAGTAATCTGTTCTATACCTGAGAGCAAAAAAATACACAAGCTTTTCAACAGACAGAAACTGTAATTTTTTTCTGAAGAGAGAAGACAAGCAAGGTGCAGAAAAACAGAAGGTAGAACCTATTATCTACAGAAATAAAAAAGCAGGTATATTCAGGTATAGCAGATACAGCAAAAGACCACTATGATACTGTAAACTTATTACAAACCAACCCATCAGTAACTAAAAAGAAATTGACAATCATTAAAAGGAAACTCTTGGCTAAGGTATTAGCTATCACTAACGAGGTTAGGACTTGAAAAGAGATGGATATGGTTAAACCTATCCATAGACACACTCCCATTTTTTATCTAAACAGAATAAGCATCTCTTATATACTATAGGATAAAACACTTTTCTCTTTGTGCTATAAGTTTCTGAAAACACATTTAGGAAAAAAATGCAACTGAAACACTATCAAAGAAACCAAATCTAGGTAGAGGAGTAAGAGGCAAAATGCATAGGAGCGGAGTTGGAATTCAGTAATTCTTAGTAACTCTTGAAAGTATTTGCTGCTCAAATTTTCTCTTACTATAATCTCCATTTCACTAGAGCTTTTTTTAGATAGTTAATGAATACATATTCAGTATGGCCTCTGAGAAAAATTCTTCTTCAGATTAGAACAGAACTGTTAGATAAGCACCACAGCAACTCTATTCCCCAAACTAGCTCACAGGAACATGGTGCGAGTTACCACGCCAGCTAGTTAGAGCTTAACTCAGAGGCTGCAGTCTTTGAGGGTGCTATCTTACCACAGGCCACAACAGCCTCTGAAACACAGCAAAAATGGAAACAAAAGATGGTTATGAACCATCATTTTCCTGTCAGCTGAAGGACAGACTGGATGAGAATGGCCGTTAAGTATTTGTTGTTTTCTACTGAATATAAACTCGTTGTGTACTCTCCTAAGTCCATTTCTCCATTCTCTGCTTGTCCAGTCAGAACATCAAAGGCCTGAAAGCTGTCTTGTTTCTCCAGTTTCCACCAGAGCTGCTCTCTTTAAAGCTTTTCAGAATGAGGCTGTGATGGATGGAGACTTGAGTAAAAGCCAAAAGGCATTTAGAAGGAAATGCTCTATGGAAAGAGAGTGCCAGGCCTGGGGTAACAGAAAGAGTAAGGTAGTTTTGACAATGGCAAGAGAGGCAAAAAAGGGAGAAAACTCAAAAAGCGCTGAAGGGAATCCTTAGGCAGCTGCTTTATGTTGTTGTTGTTTTCCATTTTTCCTGAAGAACCGGACTGCCAGAAAGCAGTCAGGGGGTCCTGCTAGGCTAGAAGTTAAGAAAGGAACCTCTGAGTTTTACTGGGAGTTTCTTCTCTCTCCCTTTCCCAGTTCACCGATTCCAACTGCTCAAAACCTGGATCAAGCTTATTTGAACCCTTTGTCAAGCTGAAATTTCTTTCCCTGTATGCTCTGCGTATTGTAACTTCCCTACTGTGGTGCCTATCTCAAGACACTCAATGGTTTACATTAAAAGCATATTGGTCAAACAAAATGGCTTGCGGGATTAAACTTTATTAAACTAGCTACTGAAATGAAGTCTTATAAAAATTAAATAATACATCATATGGAATTCAGCAACTGTGCATCTGAACAAACCCATAACACTCAAGGCAATTTGCAAATCTATTTCAAACATTTGCTTAAACAAGGTGACAAATACATTTAACAGCATGCAAATACATCTCTATCATTGTTGCATTTCTTTTGTGCGAATACATAACCTTTGCACATTCATAGCCTATTCAATTAGTATTTCTAAAAGTATGATAAAAATTAAGTAACACTCAAATACACTAACTATAAAAGCACAACCACCCCTCACCAGGAAATTGTACTTTCCTACACTCAACCTAGCTGCAGAATTACATTTATTTTGTGAATTTTACTAATATCCATGAACTGTTTCAAGACAGGTAAATTATATTTTTCAAAGAATTCACTATTTAGCAAGAAAAAGTCTGTCCTTTCCCAAATCATCGTGGAACTATAGGATAGCTCCTATGATCTTTCATCCACCTAGCTAAAGTGCCTAAGTTAGAAAGCTGGTCACACACTGTATTCCTAAATGTAGGAGGAGGATGTTCTCTGCAGGAGTCCAATTCAAAGCACCTAAGTTCAATTCTGTCTCTGAATTGCCCTCTGGAGAAATCTGTCTCTCTCCTCATGAATTTCATTGGAGGCTTAAGGAGATTAGTTTCTGGTTTAGGCACCAAAAGCTCTTGAAGTTAGATGGTGCTACTATCTCTTTATGTACCAATCGGGCTGATCTAAACACATTGAACCACACTTTCTCTTCTTCTACAAATATGGGCTTAACGAGCTGAAGCAAGAGTTCCAGTATTCAAATTAAGTCATTATTAATTTTTCATAAAATGACAGTCTATGTTGTGGGAGGGGGGGAAAAGGGAGGAGAAAAAAAAAAAAAACAACCCAAAACCAAAAAAGTGAGATTTCCAGTCCTTTTAAACTGTTATCTTCACTGCTGAGGCTGGCAAGAGCATCGACAGCATTTTGACTATTTAAACTCTTGCTATTTTTCGATTGCCAGCAGCAGTTATAGCATTCCTGATTACATTTAACCAAACATACTTGTTAAACAGAATAAGGGCATTTACCCTCTGGAAAGAATATGAAAATGAGCAAGCAAACACTTGCATAAATAAAGCAAACACACAGGAAGCAGACCACACTGCACTACTGAACTTGCTCTGGGGTACACAGCAAATATTAAGCTGCACTGGGGTTGAGTGATTTCTGTCCAGAATAGTATCACCAACACGCAGTTCTGTTTTCCTCTCTCACCGCCTATCAGCCCCCTCTGAAATTTGCTGCATTTCAGGTGCTGTCTCTGGCTTTCTTGACATAAGTCAATGATTTGTGTCCCATTCAATTTAGTTCATGTGAAAATACTCATAGCTCCTCACCATATGTCAGTGAATTATAATTGCATTGATCCACCTTGCAGTGGGCTCAGGGAGGGCACTGTTCTGATAGCTGAGTAACCAGAAGCTATTGCTTGTTAGAATTAGCAAATTTGACTGTTTGACGGGTTTGATTCCAATCAGGCTTGACAAAGTGATGCGTAAAATAGAGAGTGCTAAATGTGCCAATAAGTGAATTACTTTTCAGATTATGTTGCTAGTAGAGGTATTGATGAGTATGCTTTGTAAGCTGGATATAAGTTTGCTACATTCTATTTTCTATTGAACAAGTGAATATGTTCTGATAGAATAAAGAACAAATTTAAGTTTTCATCTCTAGACCATTTAAAAGACAAGTATTGTTTTAAAGAGCATCATAATTTTTTTCTAACAATTTTCACTCTTCTACTTTAAAGTTCTCATCAGGAAGGAACTCAGAATGAGAAGACCTATCCTCATGACAACAGAACTCAAAAACCAAATTTGTAAGACAGACTTAAGACCAAGTTTTTGAAAATGTATCCAGACTAACATAATTTCTAAGGGTAAGCCTCTTGCTAGTTGATCCTGCATCAGAGCCCAGTTCCATTTTTTAAAAAAATTATTTTTTGAGATATTTAAACTATCAACTGCTGTGGCTAATTCCCCAAAAATCTTTATTAGAAAGCCCAAAATATCCAAACACAAAGGTGCCAGGAGGTGATTAAGCTGTCAGTGTTCAGTCCATGCATTCATCATAGAAGAATACCTATACTTAGGATTCCTAATTGGAACAGCAAAAACTTTTAACGATTCTCATCTGTCTCATCAGAATGCCTTGAAAATGTTTGTGAAGTTACTTTTCTTGTAAGCAGAGTAGCTCTGTGTCTGGGAAAAACTAGGTGTAGAATGAGAGATTAACAGCTTCGTTTTAACGCTGTCTCTTAGTACCCAGAGCCCCAAAGAACTTGTATAAAAGGTGCAGACATTCAGCACCTGTTGAAGACTATTGCAGGAGGATCCCGTTTCCCTCTGCCTTACAGCACACCAGCGGCATCTGTAGGACTTAAGTAGCTTTCTAGGAGAAGAGCCTCATGCTTCCTTCCTTCAAGTTTGGAAGGGAGTCTACCCATAATCATCTAAGGCTTGTAAACCATAACTGAAATCTAAACGCATGAGACTATTCCACTTTTAATTGCATTTAAAAAGAAGCTATGTTTAATACCTAATTTTTTGCTCTGACAGAAAATGACACATAATTACTTCGTAGATAGAAAAGGAAATAAAAAACACGTTTAAAATAATTTACAGACTGTTCAACTGCTTTAGAGAGTTATTGATACACTTATTCCAATTTTTAGAGCTCAGGTAATGTGACTAGGGGGAAAAAATGTGTGTTCTTCAATGGTGAATGTCCACACATTGTCATGTTGCCTGCACTCAGATAAGTTAGATTCCAGGACTGCAAGAATACCAGCAATAGTAATCTGCTGAATTTGTCACTGGTCAGGTATTTTCAGTAAAAATCGTATAAAATAGAGAACAAGATACAATTCCTAAATGTTGAAGAACATGGTCATTAAATACTACATTGAGAGTGGCTGGCTGTTATCCCCAACTTTGGAAAAATAGTGGGAGTATCAGCACATATTAATTGGCAGGAAATTAAATTTCTAAGAGAAGAAAATTAGGATAACCATTAACCCCTATGGTTTGTTAATTCATCAGCACAGCAGGATGAGCTTGAATAGCAAGTAGCGAGCACATGTTGAATCAATGAAGCCTGTGTAAAGAGTTCTAGGATTTGCTGACCTCCAGATGAGATATGGAAGTTTGGCCTAAAAATCAAAGGCGAGTTTTCAGGTAGAGCCTGAGCTAACACTTACTGAAATGAGAAGAAAAATTCCAGTTTTATGTTCCTCCAATACACAATAATAATTACAAATCTTACATTATTAGTTATGGTGAATCAGATGCCTATTTTTCGACTAGCATTGTAATTAGTAACATGAAAAATTAATATTGAAAATTAGCATGCATCTAATGAAAATGTGTGCCTACCAGGCATTCTTAGATTACTGACAGATTTTAGATGATAAGCTTTAAAACAGTTAGGATCTGTGTTTTAAAAATATGAAGTGCCTACTGAAATTTCATCTCCCAATCATAGAGAAGAGCAAAAATATTCCTATCACCCCCCTTCAAACTACATCATTAATCATGTTTTCCTACCTACTTAATTTTTTAAATTTTTTTTTAAACTGTTTCTCTGAGCAGCATGTTACATAAAGGGTATTGGATAGAAAGGTCTTTATTTCCCACAAGAACAAGGAAGAGAATTTGTGATCCAAAATAATAGCAATAGTAGAAAGACCAAGAACGGTATGGGGAGAAAGAGGAAAAGAATGCGGCTGGTTATGGATCCTGGGTGGCTGGTTTAACTAGGTCTACTGAATAGGTGCATTAACATGCAATTACATATTCTACTGATGCTGCATAGAAGTTTTTCAAAAAGCTTTTGCTTATGGAGAATTCTGCTATTAAAGCACAAGATAGGGATTTATTTTTTTTTTCTCCCTTTGGTTCACTTTTTGAACAGTAAACACATGTGCTTTGTTGTAGGATTGATTATTGGGCTGAATTCAGTAATAATAAAAATACATGAAGATTGCATTAACATTAGGTACTTAAGCTTAGTTTAATTCAATACTTTGCTCTTCACATAAAGTCACAATCATTGTTGAGTAATGAGCAAGCCTCAGAAAATTACAGTAAGGCTGTACTTAGAGCAACCTTTTGACTATTCACTGTGTTGGGTGATGTCAACGTCATACGTTCATATTATTGAATGCTTAGATGTGTATTTGAGGTCCCAATCAATTCTTAACCCATTCTGTTATTCAAGTGCTTGAATAATTTTGCACGTACATCCAATGAATGCCTACTTTACTTGAGTGACTGTTTGGCATAAAACATTATCCTATCCAAACGGTACCTAGAGAACTGCATCCAACATAGAGCAGGCAATTAACAGCTTTGGAATGCAGCTCTTAAAATAGCCCATAGTCAGTTCCATAATGCAAAAGGCTACCTTCTCTTGTGCCAAGTAGGTGAAACAAAAAGATCCTTAATCCATCAGACAAAGAGGAGAAATCAGATCAAGAAATCCTTATGTTCCATCTATTCTGATTTGTCTTTATATTTTTATCCACATTATTTGACCTTAGTGCATTAATTTTCCCTCTCTAAGATGAGGGCTATTACCAGCCTATTCATCAGGCACAGTTTATGATCTCAGCTGCTCCCATAAAAAGTTTTAACTGCTTGAAACTTCTATTACAAAAGAAAAGGGAGAAAGGGGGATGCATAAGCTGACCAGCTGTTAAAAATGCAGGTTGTGGCATGCAGTACTTTGCAGCCACTATCCTACAATAACTATTTGTGCTTCAAACCAGCAAATCATTCCCAGGAGACAAGAACACAGCTCATGAACAGCATCATGATTCCATTAGGTTGTCTTAGGAAATAGTTTCTGCCTTTAGATGCCTAAAAAGAGCTACAGTAGTTTCAGTAAGCATAACAAAAAATGTGATCTTTACACAGAAATGATGGTAGCTATTATTGTATAGCATTTTTTATATATGGAACCTCAAAGATTGCAGCTTTAGAGTCGAAAAAATATATATAAAATAAGTCCCTCCAAGGAAAAAGGGTTAGCTACCAGTAGTGTCAAGACTCCTTCTATACTAGTATCAAGGCTGGTTTAAAAGTTTTGACCAACCACTAACAATATATCAATGCCAGTCTTGAATCTTAAAAACCTATTTATTCCATAAAACTAAATGTCTCCACTATTGCTCCATGAGAAAAATACAGAACAGCTTCAAGGCACTGCTCTGAATACATTCAAGTGCAGCTATTTATAAAGGAAAGCACAATCTATAACGATAAGAATTTCATACAAAGAAATAGTCCCAGAAGCTTAACAAAGAGTAAGTAGCCAAAATAACAACAATCTCTACAAGGTTATAATTCAGAAAAAATTCTGACAGTATCAGCCAAACATACTACCCAGAAAACTACAGGGAAATACCATGGACTACAATGCCTCGAAGACCACGCGCTTATGTTGGACCTACAGCATCTCTGATGTTCTTGAATATCAATACAGAAAACACTTCCACTGTCACACTTCCCTGTCCAGAGATCTCTCCATTGCAAATACCATCTCCCTTTTGTCTTGGCGTCCTCACTGAACAACCTGTAGATTCTTAGTTTTTATTAGAAGCTACACTAAGAGTAATGAGTGGAATATATATTCAGGTCTTTTCAACGCTACACCTAAAATAGCATAGATAATATTGTGGTATTCTGCGCAAATGTACTGTATATAATAAAAATGACAGCTATTGCCTGTGCCCTCTCTCAGCACGCTGCTCCCATCTGTCGCTGTGTCCGTCAAAAAGAAGCTAAGTGGGTGAGAACGCTGAGAATTGCTCATATGGTCATCACTTCACTGGGCCAAGAAGTAAACCAAGAACGATTCTTAGTACTTTGCTAAGTTTCAAGTTCTTTTTTTGAGTTTGGGCTGCTGTTCTTATGACTGTATTTACTTGCTGTTTATGCATATTTTTAGGTAAGGAGAGAAAAAGTGTTTTTGAAAGTCTTGATTCCTAGTGAGGGACTGCTATTATAAGAATTTAGGTTGGATTTCTAGTAATCTTTGTTTATGTTTTACTCAGAGAGTAATCTGGATTCCAAGTTACAGGAAGGTACGAAGTAACATGACACTGGTTCACGTTATATTTTGAGGACTGAACTGTGATAATCTGCGGAGTTTATACATCATTTATAAGCTCCAGCTTTAATACAAACTCCAGGTTTAATAACCATCTACAGCATTATTTCTTTCCTGCACTGTTAAGTATGTTGCTTATACAAGTGACTGTGGAACGGACTGGAAGACAGCAGTCTCTCAATCTTTATTAGAGTGAGAGCACAATTGCTTTTACCAGAGAACAGAAATAACTCTAAAGTAGGGAACACTTATTAAGACTTCTCTTGTGTGCGTGGCTTTTTTTTTTGGTGGGGATTTTTTTGTTTGTTTGTTTGTTTTTTATTGTTGTTCTGTATGATAATCTCTGAATCTTCTACCCTTTTCTGGAAGGGAAAGAATGAGAATGATCCTAATCAGCATACTTTGTTGACAGGAAGAGCTTCAGGCTGGAGAGGACACTGAATCCACCGTGCTTAAGCTTCCAAGGGCAAGATTTAACAGCACACCCTTGGGATAAGGCAGCTCCCTATTTCCCATGTAGAAATTACTGCTCTTTGAGTTTTGTAATCTTGCCACGCATTGACAGAAGCTGAACTGGTTTTGGATTCCACTCTGGAAACCAAGCAATAAAAATTGAGGAGCTACAAGTCTGGCAGTGACCCAAGACTCTTGTTGATCTCAATAAGCTTCAAGAATGAAAGTCTAGATAGATTATAAGTTTTTCCACCCAGAGTTGAAGGACAACAAGGAAGACCGCAAAGAATTATTGGGTTGTGGGGTTTTTTGTTTGTTTTAGATCAGCACATTTCTTACGTGATCTGAAATAATTACTTTGAAACTTTAGTCTATATACTTTTTTTAGCCATCAGCTATTGCTGAAGAAGTGAATTATAAATAGGGCAATTTGGATTGGCTGTTAATCATCACCCAAAATATGCTTAAAAACCAGAGTTAGAATCTCCCCAGCCCCCTTTACATTAAAAGCACAGAGATCCAAAGAAGTCAGATGAATGCCCAGTAAGAGTAACTTAACCAGCAGTCTGAGAAAATCATTGGACAGAAATAGGTAAACGTAATTTTATTCTTTGTGTTTATGCCTCTTTTAGCTTTCTTTCATTCAACTGAGCATTAAGTGCTTCTTGAACACTATTAAGTTATCACAAAATCATATTGCTTTGAAGTTTTTTCTAAAGCTATATCAGAAGCTTTTCAATTGCAGTTTGCTTCCATAGAATCCAGATGATTTGGGGTGGGTGTTTTTAATGGAAAAAACCCTAACATTTAAAACTGGTACATTGATGATTTCACTCAAATTAGAACATAAGAAATTCTGGAATGAATGAAAAAAAAAAAAAAAGCTAACCAGAAAAAATGTAAGAGAAGAGAAGGCAGATTATCCTTTATCTTACTCCAATTTACTCTGTTCAAGTCAAGGAAATCTGAGCAGTGTAATGAAATGATGAATCAGACCTAGTGCCTTTCTCCATTGCAAATTTAATGTTACGGAAAATGATATTGAAGTATAATATCCATACTTTAGGGCTTACCAGAAAATGACTCATGATAAACAGAGTGCGTTTTTTGAAATGGCATTAAAAAATAAATTTAACTTCTCTCTCTGACTCCTTCAATATTTCAGGGTATAATTTAAGAACACATCTTTCATTGCTTTCAATAATCCTTCCTTGGGAGTGGGAATTCAGGACTTTAATGGTAACTTTCACATTCATGCATAAAGTTATGAAGGAAACTTGAAGTAAAAATGAACATTTCTGAATACAGAAGCAAGGTAGCATAAGGAAAGGTATGTTTCTCTTTCTCAAATTGCCTTTGAGTAAGTAAATTTAAGTGACATGAAGGGTACTTTAGCTTTTAGAAACTGAGTTTAATTTACAGATCACTAACTGCATCAGTCTTTGTTATAAATTTACCTCTGTATCAAAAACATTTTTATTGGCTTCAATCTGTGCAAGTTCTTTCAGATAATTTACCAAATTAAAAAAAAATAAATATTAAAATTAGACTTAGAAAGAACGTAACAGAGAGGACCAGTTGTCAGACGTCAGCTTGTCTTGGACAAGCCAAGTGGCAATGAAGAGACATGCACTTTTCTCCAAAAAACACCCAACCAAACTTCCCCAAAAAGACAGACAAAAGAATCCCAAACCCTACTTGGCTGAAAGTTGCACAGTTAAGTTATTCTTCCAGAGTGTTTGAGGACGACATGTTCTGTTTTATGGTGAGATATACGCTTTTATGATATTCAGCTAAATGAAGTAATAAAAACTTCTGCTTTCCCAAACTACTGTATCAAGTACCTTATTTTTTACTTGCAGCCTTGAGAACATGTATCTCCAAGATTTAGAGAGTTTAGTGCTTTTATTAAGCCTCTGTCATGATTTAGAAGGGAAAGTCTTAGGCAAAACCGTTTGAGATACCTCAACAGAAAAAAATACACTGAAATCAATACACATTAAATTAATGTCAGCCAAATAGTAGTAACAATTTTCTATCATCACTAATGTCTGTTTCAGAAATACTTTAAGCTTGATTTTTTTCTCATTCATTTTTTCTTTTAAATGCCAAGTTTATTAACTTTGAAAATGAAATGCTCTTCAGCACTGTATAGTCACAGATCAATTGGTACATTCAGGTAAAGTGCTGGAGCAGTGAGAATGAAAATCAATCGGTGCAAAAAGTTGCAGAGGTTACTCCATCACTCTACTACCAAAAGCCACTGTCCCATGTAATGTGCTGAAGAAGCATCTGAAGAGAATTTCTCTTAAGGTCACACGCCTTCCTGTACTGTGGGAAAACTTGACAATGACAGCACAAACCACACAAAGGTGTGGACCGACTGGAAGTTACCTCTTCTGTTTGTCCTTCTGTCCTGAGCACAACCCTAGGCAACCTCAGGAACAGAGTCTGAACGGTGCATTCAGCCTTGGTATCGGGTCTTGTTTCTCCATGTAAACTACAGAGATACTATAAAGCGAGCATATAGCAAGAAAAGAAATTTCCATGACAACATGTTGCAGCAACTAAACTCATACTTGGAACCATTTGTCATTTTAGTTCTTGAAATCAACAAGTGTCTCTAGACTACACTGGTCTAACAACAGTGATTATTGGTCCAAAATACATTGTTAGAAGCACGTGAATTGAACATAGGGAGTTATCCCCGACAGTACCTTGCAGTTATTCTTTCATGTTTAAAGCATCATGCCTTTGGCTGGAGATGCAGCAAGCAATGCCACCTGCAGCTTAGCTCTCAGTTCTGTAGTGCTAGGAGTTATCTGGCTGAACCAACAGAGCTCCTGTTTCTGCATTTCTCAGTCTATACACAATTCTTTTTATTTCTGTTCGCATCCTACACGTCTTTCTATAAAGAGAGAACATGTTGCTCCTGGAGTCAGGTGTAAGGTAATAAAGCCTAACTCACCCCTTTACAGTATTTCACAGTTGCCTTTTGTGATCTTCTCTCTCAGCAATACTGTGCCAGCTCAGCACCACCAAAGGAGAGATGCAAGGAGGAAGTGTTGTCACAGATCGCATGGCAAGAGCTGGACGACTGCTTCAATTCTGTGGAGCAAGAATATAACAGCAGCATTGCTACCACATGCTCAGAGAAAGGCCTGTTTGGCTGGGGATAAACAGATGCCTAACTGGAAATTGTACTGAAATAACATTTTTTAACACTCAAAGCTGCATTTTAGTAGTTACAGAAAACCTGTAGTGTTGCTTTATACAAACTTACCATCCTCAGGGATCATTATCTGACTTAAAGTGCAGAGTGGAATTTGCGTAATTATAAAACTGTATAATGCAGCTTTGACAATCTATGTTTTTATGTCAGCACTATCAATTACTTGAGATGAAATGGAACAAACCATGAGATAGTGCATTCCATTCCTTCAGAAAAATAAAAAATGCAATCAAGATTTGATTTCATTTTGTTCCCTATTTTAGGTATACTATGTCTGCAAATCTATCCATTAATACTTAGAAAGAAGATGCTGTCATCTAGTTTTTACTATTAAAATCTCCAGATACTGAAATACACTGAATAACATGGCTAATAGATTGACTTGTTTGATTGCAGATACTAATCAGGACACGGATCTTTAAATTCTGCCTAAATTGTTTGACTACTGTATGAAAAGCAGACTGTAAATTTAAGTGCTTTGTACATTTCCTATTAAAAAATAGACATTTTAGTTACTTAATTCATACACTGATCAAACAATTATTTTATTTCAGTATAAAAATCACAGAGACACTAATCAAAAGTATTTAGTTAATAATAAAAGAGAAGACAAAAGCCACTGGAATGATAACATGGTTAAAAGAGTTGTGTGAAAATTGTAAAACTATTTTAAAAGAAGTCAAATGTTTGATGTATTTTTTAAAAAACACCTTTCTTGATTTCAGTCAATATTAATCTCTAATTGATGAAATAAATGCTACTGATGTTTCTCTTTGAAATGAATGGACACAAAAATGTTCAAAAGGAATCCTCTACAGACATCACATGTGGCCACATCAGAAACCTCAAGAAGTTAAGCTACATCAGAGTGAGAACATTAATACTGGCCTGAAATAAAGGCACTGATCTGTTGAAACTGTATGTAGACCGAGTATCAAAAGAAAATCATGCCTATATTATTTCCTTTTTGAAACAGACAGTCGATTAATGAAATGAGAATATTCTCTGTAAAATTATTTGGAAATACTTTTTAATTATAAGGTTCTAAAAAATTACAATTCCCTAAACACTGGAATTCTGCTATAGGAGTATCATGAGGTCTGTTAAAACATAAAATAAGTCCTTATTCTAGATGGTACTAACAACCTACATTAACCAAAATTGAGACATAGTGAAGATTTTGTTTCTGAAGTGACTGTGGATTGTAAGATGCTCAATACGAGACAGGTTGTATAACCTTTTTAGTTTCCAAAATTTTGAAAAACAAAGTTTCTCTAGTCAAGCTTATTCACTATTCAGCCTCCGAAGATGAATCCTAAGAATTTTACTAACATTCACTAACAGACTTGGTCAAGGAGTTGTGAAATCCCATTTCACAGTACAGTCGGGTCTTTCTGAACTCATGCGCCAAGAAGGCATGCTTTAAAATGTTATCAGCTCCTTGGAGAGCTCTTTGCAGAGACTGCTCCAGAAACTCAAAGCAGTAGAACCTTCTACAGCTTTATAAAGATGGACGTCTACATTTCAATGACCCATTCAGAGAATGAAAACTATAGAAATGTAGTTTGCTATTTTAACTATGTATAAGTGAGGTATTAAGTTGATAGCACTATATTTTGAGGGTATGAAATAGTACAGGATTGAATTTCATCCATTTTTAGTCACTCCTAATCTGAGTCAGGTTGTGTCAATTAGTTAACACTTCATCAGCAGGAATGATACTGGATACGTTTTTTCCTGTCACTTAAAAAAAAAAAACAACAACCAAACAAAACCCACCCTAACCTCAATCTTTTAAGTCCTAATTTTCTAATTTACCTCATCCCACTCAAAACCCTGGGACCCATTTGCAATTTATGCCAGGATCATTATCAAATTAAAGAAGGGCATGGCATTCTTAGCAGAGTACTTAGGGAAATTGTCCTATAATGTTCTCCTACTTGTTCTATGCCTTGTGTTTTTATAATATTATAAACTATTCAGTATTATAATTGCTTTTCTTCAATGCTTCTTCTTCCACAAAGACATAAAGAAGAACCATTAAATAACATTGTTCCCATTGTATGGAGAATAGTTTTTTTTTTTCTTCCTTTTTTTTTTTTTTGCTGTTCATTTTATAATGATACCAGGGAAAATCAGGCAAAGCTGAACGATTCCACAGATTCCTAAGAAATTTCAGAGCGAATTTTTTCAACTCCTATACTGAGCTTGCCAATTTTAGTTTCCAGCTGTTAAGCATCCCTTCCAGAAGTTCAGGCGCTTCTCTCCTCCTGCCACTGCTGGTGCACCGACTGCTGCCCTCCCCAGCAAGTCCTTCTGAAACTCAGTTTTAGCTTCTTCAGACACCACCTCTTTTCCATCCCCTTGACAGGAAGACACTTCACACTTTCAGAAAGTTCTCAGTATACTTTGCAAGTGCTTTCTTATATAGACAGAAAAAGGAGGAAAACAATATTAGACAGTTTTTAACAAGGCATTTCAGTTTTTCAGAGTGGGAAATAATTTATGGAAAATAGTTTTCACTTCCCTCACTGTTCCAAATACAGACGAGGGACATACACTAACGTTCTACAGAAATGTGTGAATTCTTTCGCTGAATCATACCCTTTTAAATACAGGCATCAACACCCACCCAAACAACAAGAAGAAAAATTCTTAATACTATCAATTTAGGATTAGAGCTTTCATCCAGCATTTTCCAACAGACATGATGATGAAGTCTCCGAGAAAACTTCCTCAACCCTACACACGGGTGAATGGTAGAGTCCCACGGTCTCTGCTATTTATTAGAAGTTGGTTTAGACCCATAGTAAAACCGTTCAGTCTAGCTGGGCCCGAGCCACCTTGATTAGGTATCCAGAGCAAACTCATGAAGGACTATTAGGCTGAATACTTTTTAACAACAAACATCTTTACAGTAACCTCAGACTGTTTTCTTGAGGATAATGATTCCATCCAAACCAGTTTTCTTTTTTTTTTTTTTT
>VXAK01000919.1:7530-29120 GCA_013399435.1 Arenaria interpres
TTTTTTTTCCTAGATACAGCCAAAAATATTTCATATTTACTACAATAACCTTTGCTAAAGGACTAATTACTGACTTTGACAACATAAGTGTTCAAAGACTGATGAAGGACAAATACTGCATCTACATCAGCATATGTAATTGACCATATAAGAAGCAGCTTAGTGCAAGAACACATGTACTTAGCATATTCAAGAAACAGCTTCTTCCCATTTATTTACACAAAACTGCTGCTTGAATGCACTGTTTCTTAATCACAGACTCAGGTATAATTATAATAGCAATTGTACATACAACCTCCTTGTGCACGATTCATACTCCATGGAGTTTCTAGGACTTTTTTTTCTTCGATAAATTGATCACATTTTTTTGTTACATTTTTTGTATATACAGAAATGAATACCCTCTCAAAATGACACAAGGTAGAACAGCTTCTTTATTTCAGAAAAATTCAGCCCATTCATTCAACGAGTCTTAAACACAGCTGACTGCTGTTGTGCAGCATACAATACTGTTTTAGAGCACTGACCGTACCTTTTCTTAATAGGGGGCTCCAACATGCAATCACAAACTTAGGACATTTAGCCTACTATCTCCAACTTGGGAAACCTTCAGGTTCATAGCTTTCTTTGCTTGCAGGTTTACCTTCTTTTTCTGTGCAGCTGAAGGCTGTACCAAGTTTTTTCTTCCTCAGGTTTTCCTGGGCAACACACAGAAAATACATTTGTCTTACTTCTTTTCTCAATGAACAAACCCATGTCTTGTACAGCTTGAAAATGGCACTTACCAGAGCTCTCATTTGCCAGAGCATTCTGGAAGTCAATAAATGAGGGTAACAGAAGCCACTCTTTCCTCAAGTTAAATTTTACTCTATCTTTTTGTAGTTGCAAGCAGATCTTTAAATGTTGTTATGGCCGGTAGCTCAAGAAGAAAAGTGTGATCCCAAACCCCCTCTCTCATCTCCATATGGTCATTTACAACCACATCAGTAAGGAGCCAATAATGAACTGTGCACATTTAGCTCATCCAGATGTTTTTTTTAGTTTATTTTTAAAATCAAGCACACCATCATTGCACAGGCTGGTGTAGAGCAAAAATTCAATACAGAGGACTTTTTCACACTGAAATGTACTAAATGAGAGGTGCTCTTCTTCATGAAAAGTGTTAACTGTCTGGTCAAAAAGACAGCATGTGGTTTAATGAAGAGATATTTTCAAATGGGAAATAATTTTTATTTTAATTATTGTATCCATTTCTGATATCTCCTAAATAAAAAAATAAAAAAAAAAAGAAAAAAAAAAGAAAGAAAGAATTAATACTTTCAAAAGGGAGTACTTCAAAAAGAAATTATCTATTAAAGCTAACTGCTTGACTACAAAAGGTTTTCCTCTAATAGATGCATATTGAGGTAGATGGTTTTCAAAATTACAGAATCTCTGAATGATGGGGGTCAGGACATCAGGTATATAGCAGAAAAGGTACCTTTATGATTTTAACTTAATGGAAGTGGATTAATAACTTGATTCTCTCTAATATTTTTTTTTATCTCTGTCTTTCATAAACATTTTACCTTACCCAGCCTTGAGTTAAAAACGACTTCAAGGCAATAGAAAAAAAGTCTGCTAACTTATAAACTCAGACCTTAGTGATTCTCCCCAAGATGCCTAGTGTATTCAAGAACAAAGTGTGCCTTCAGAGTATTTTGCTTAGGAGAAGTGGAAAGCAGTAGCCCAACAATAACCAGAACTACATCAGGGCATTGAGGAAAATACTTAAGTCCTGAGGTAGCAAAAATATTTGTCACATTATGACATGAAGAAATAAGTAAATGCATTCTCTAAATAAGGAGAGAGATAGCTGAGCTGTCAAGTACAATTCTTTTCCAAATGCTTTTATTTCCCTTCAGTAAAATGGGGGGGGAGTGAGTGTAGGTGTGGAGGAGAGCATGGCTCTGAATTTTTGTGTGTATTTCTTAGGATAAAAGGCTGAAAATAGAGTAAAATACTATTACAAAATCTTCCTAAGCAAAACAGAAACTGTTGTACTACTAAGCCAAAATTTGCTTCTCTTCAAGTCTGAAGGAGCTTTAGAATTTACCATGTCTTAAATTTAAAATTCAGTAATATGATTGGGACTTTTTGTTAAATATTATCTTAGGTGAGGAATAATGTCAACTGACAAGATATCAAACCTGCCTTCTCCTATAGACTCCCATCAAGGACTCTTTTCAGAACCACCATAAAATTATTAAAGATTGCCTTTGCAGAAATTTCATATTTTAGGAAAGTTTTTCAAAGCCTGAGCTTCAGCTTTAATAGTTATCCTTGTGACATGCAAGAATTGTAGTTACAGTAAATTAAGAGCTTTCTTAGGCTTCAGCTGCTGACTTCATGAGCAGCTGACAATCATCTGGGCAAACCCATGTTTTACCCAAAGTCCTTATACTGGATGTTCAGCAGTGGAGATAATTCACTTAGCCTCTATCTGCAGTCCTGCTTAGGTTCACAACCAGTCTAAGCAGTCTGCTCATATGAAGAACGGACACGTCTGCTCATGTGAAAACTTCAGCTCACATGAAAAAATTGTGTTATGTAGATCTGTGTTTAAATAGAAAATAAATACTATGCTCAAACAAGTTTATCGATTTACCGTATCTGAATAGCATAATCCCATTGAGTCTAAACTGCTAGGAAGCCGACATAATCCATCGATTTCCATGAAATGCAGTGGAAACTGGGGAAACTTAGTACTCTTCAGTAACAAGAAAGCTTTAATAACAACCCATCACAGTAGTATTTTATATGTACTCCAGTTTTATCTATTCCCCTCATAAGATAAAATATGATTTGCTTTGCAAATGAGTAGACACGTTAATAAGCATCTGCATTAATCTGTAAAAGATAACATTTTATTTCCTATTTTCTGAGGTTTTACACTTAGTACATATTGATTTGTGAATTTGGTGGCCAGAGAATTTTTCTCATTTCTTGCTTTACATATCTTTATTTACCGAAAGAGAAAATAAACTTGTTTTCTGTTGAAATCATTCCAGAAACCATATTTAATATTCTTGATCTACCCTTGTACTTTGTTTATTTAATTAAAATCCTTTAAAAAAAATAAAACGGCAAACCCCAACAAAACACCACAACCCAAACTATGCCCAAGAAAGACAACTGCTGACAGTATATTGACTTATTCAAACAAGGCACTCCAAAAACTTTCCATAATGTTTCTAATATGACACTTAGTCAAAATAAGTGTTTTACTAATGTAAGGATCAGTAAATTTAACAATAAGCATTTAATAAGCCAGACTTAAGTATATTAGATAAAGCAGAAATGTCTCTGAGGAAAGGAGCTTTAAAATAACCTTCCCAGAAAGAAATATTTTTGCTAAACACTTTATTTTTTTTCTCCCTAATGACAGTAAGCAAGGTAGTATTATAAAAGTAAGTAAGTTGATCATATGAACTTTTTCTAGTTTTCTAACTCAGAAAGATACATACAACTAAAAATACATAGATATTCCTTAATTTTACGTTAAAAAAAAATCTGAATTAATTTGAATTTCTTGATCTTATGTCCCAATTCTATGTTGCTACCAACTAGCAAGCCACATCCCTAGAAGGAAACACACTCTAAGCCAAGTGACCTACTGAGGCACAAATAGTGCTCCAGAAGAACTCTTGTGCTTTGTTGTATCACAAGCAATTGATAGCTTTGTCCTATGGATTTACTTTGTAACTAAAAGTGCATGTGATCATCCTAAGTCATTGTACCAAATGTTACTTGTAACGTCAAACAGGAACCTGGCTCTCCAGTGGATAGATTTGAAGGAACCCGTGTTGGTCTCAGAGAACTAACCACCCACAAGACAAAAATTAAAAAAGGCTTGGGTTTGGATGGTAAAATATAAATTGTTCACTAGGCACTTATGCATATTTCAGTAGTGTAAATACATATATTTAATGTACATATATGTCTATACTCAGGGGCAGAGATGTGCAGAAGAAACTTGCAATCAACTTATACACCTGACTTACTATTTGGCATGTATTTAATTTTAGATATAAAAATGGCTTCTAGTCAGCAAGTCATTTTTACTGTTTCCTGTGGGAATATAGGAATATTGCTTTCTTCTCTATTTGACAGCATTTACAGTTTGTGCAAAGCTGTCAGATAGAATTTGAACTTTGGACAAGGAAGTTTTTATTTTACAACCCAAAATGTAAAATCTGAAAGAGAGAACAATTCTTTTTCTTTTTTTCTCTTTTCTTTTTCCTTCTTTTTCCCCCTCTAGAATGAGATACACCATTAGTTTAATTAGTTTAATTAATGATATTAATAAGGAACTAAACATTGTGGATATCTGATACTGATTTTTTCCCCTTCAGTTGCATCCTGTAAAAAAGCTATATATTTTTACTGAAGATTTAGAACATGTGAACCATTTAATGCAAGTATAATCAAGGTGAATGATAACTCTGGACAGCAGTGCTACATGTGCCTGGAATAGGATTGTAACTTTTAAGACATCTGCAGTTTTCTTGTACCTTATCAATCTAATGTCACTGAAGGCAAAGTCTCCTATAAAATAGGAAATACTATCATTCAGTTATAGTGGATTTAATGGAATTTACATCGCAATTGTAAATACCTTTAATAAGTGGTTGTCAAATAAGCAAATCTTATATGACATTTTACTACTATTTAAAGTCATGAATCTGTTCAATTGGGTACATTATATCAGATCAGTTTTAGCAAAAATAAGACATTTGCTATCGCAAGATAGCTTACTGGAATTAATAAACAAATGAACATGCCGTTTAACAGTGCTCTATATGAAAACACTAATTTTTTTTTCAGGTCCAAATCATAAATTCCATTGTTTGTCAGGAAGTGTAGCGAAAGGACAAGGGGTAACGGTTTTGAACTTGAAGAGGGGCCATTTAGATTAGATACTAGAAAGAAATTCTTTACAGTCGGGATGGTGAGGCACTGGAACAGGTTGCCAAGGGAAGTCGTGGATGCCCCATCCCTGAAAATGTTCAAGGCCAGGCTGGATAGGGCTTTGAGCAACGTGGTCTAGTGGTAGGTATCTCTGTCCATGTCAGGGGGGTTGGAACTAGGTGATCTTTAAGGTCCCTTCCAACCCAAACCTTTCTATTATTCTATGATTCTATGATTCAGTGTATTTCTTTTCTTATACTGAGTACCCTGTACTTAACATAATACATCTAAAACAGCAATATAGCAGTATTGGTCTCAGGAATACACTAGATATTACTGGTGCAAAACCCAAATATACTACCACCGCCACAAATCTATGGCAAAAAAAGTTGGGATGAAAACCCTGAAAACTGTAGTTCTTCTGTTTGAAGTATAGTGATAAACGTGCCTCTGAAAACACTAGTACTCTAATGGGACATGACCAAAACACATTTTCTCCCTTGTTTATTAAATTGGTTGCTTCCATCATGTCTACTTTCTTACTTTGGTTTGGCAACCACTATTCCCATTGCTCTGTAAGACTTCGCATAGAGATCCCTACAATACACTTGTTAGAAAAGCAAACACATTTCCATAAAACAGTGGAAACTGTCAGCTTTCTAGAAAATTTTAACAAAAGTGTTCTTTTCCACCAATTTGGAGAAGAAATACTTATAAATAAAAGTAAAACATCCATCCAATAAGTCTTCAGGATACCATACACCGTTCATACAAATGCTAGTTGTGATTTTATTAACCATAGCCAATACGAGTCTTACAACGGCAAGGTACAGTGATGTTAACAGAGTAAAGAAAGTCTTTATAGTATATTGAATTCCGCCTAGAAGTAGTTAGGTGCCAAAATGTTTGTTCCGCAAAGGCTCAATTAAGTCAAAGGAGGTCATTAAGAAAACATGAATTGTTACCAAGGACGTAAATGAAAACTGCCTTGAGGTGGAAAAAAATCCTCTTTAGTTAGGATAAACTTTGTCTACTTTTATTTAAAAATATTAATCTACAGTATTGATATCCTACAGGTATACTTACTCTTAATGGAATGATTTCTGTGGTGTTTTTTAGAGGTTCAAACTCTATACAAAAAAGGGGAAGAAGAAAACGATAAACAATTGGTATTTTCTTTTACCTGCCAAACTTGACATGGGTAAGAGAAAAAAAAACACCAACATTTCTTTGGCAAATGACCAAAACCAAAACACACACAGAGAAAGCCATCCCTGACCCCTCAAAATCAAAAAAACTACCACAAAAAAAGTACCTCAACCCAACCTCAAATTCATATGAAATTTCATCCTGAAGTTGAATTTACAGCAAACTTACTGATTTACTGGGGGCAGAGAGGGGAAATCAGCCAGTTTGAAATACTTCCAGCCAGAAAAAAAAATTACTAGCAAGACAACACAATGGGAATGAACAAAGGGAAATAAAATACATGGTCATCAACAGACTGAGTAGAAGCTTAATACATTACTTCAACTTCTCAGCTATCTCAGGCTCTATGACCCTGGGAAAGAGGTTGTAGATTCATCTTCTTAAAGTTAGAGAAAGATGGAGAAGAGCAATATAAGTTTTTAATTTCAGACCTGGTCATTATCTAGAAAGAAACTGGCCTATGGAAAACAAAATAAGGTCTTCCTCACTTCTTCCAGCCAGTATACATATTTATGAAACTACGGTCCCGCTTCCTACAACCTGATCAAGATCAAATTGTGCTATCATTATTTCACTTGTTGTGAGATAAGATCTGAGAGATTATACAATTTCATCACAGTAGCTTTGATAATAAGCGAAGCCATATGTTATAAACCCAAACATTTTTAGAGTTCTGTAGCTTAGTTTGGGAGTCAAATATTCTCCAATAAGATTTTTGTAAGAGTAAAATATCTTTTCCAAAGTGATAATACCCTTCAACTTCTAAATGGTACCCAACCATTTTATAATAAAAAATAATCAATTGTAAATGCTTTAATATTTTCTTGTACTTAAGTCAGTATCTTTTGCAAAAAATTCTAGAAGAGTGTCTCTAAAGTGAAGGTATCTGTGTCATTCTGAATATCCTGAATATTTTAAGTTCTGTTCTCATCTTTAAGAGAGAGAAACTCTTTAAGACTTTCACTTTTCATTTTCAATGTATTTACACAGAGGACATGGCAACTGGTTTAACCTCTAATTTTACTTCCAAGATTTTAATCTCCTAAAACAGAAATTCATGGAGCAAATATATATGAAGAAAAATTAAAGATGCTACTCTTACAGGAGCCCATTTGTTGGTTGGGAACATAGCAGTTGCTCTATTTGGTCAGACAACAGGCTCAGCAAATCCCATAACCTGCCTAAAGCAGAGTCCATCATTACATTTTCTCTAAGCAGTATATTTCCTCTTCTACATCCTAGAAATGAATGCACTCAAGTGCAACGGTAATATGCTACAATGCATGGGAGAGAAAATCTTTCTCAATTCTTAAAGCATGAGACTTGCTTTATCATTACATTCATAACAATGAACATGTCTTAAAATCTAATCTGACAGGATGACCTTCATTTGCAATAAGTTTCACAGGGATGACTACTTACTCTTGAGAAGTGTTGGTTTTTTCTAATAACACTAATTCTTAGTGTCTATTAGTCTTTTTATTAATATAGTGTAATGTGAAGGAACATTGACTGGACTAGTTTGTGCCATGGAAACCTGATCTGTTGAGTTTAATTTGCTCCTACCTTAACTTCCTCTGTCTTTCTTTGCTATTCTTTATCACTCTTAGAAAAAGAGTGTGCTGGACCTGAGTCTGAACTAACCCCATTAGTTTCGATTTCCTTTACAGAAATAAAACCAAAAGTGTTTTTTCTGACCTTTGTCTGCAAAAAGAAAACAGATAAACAAAAACTCCCTCCCAAATGTCGTTTTTTTTTTTTTTTTTGTAGTGTCTTTCTTCGGTTACTGTACAATAAGGTTTTGTGGAAATGATCCCTGACTAGAAAAACTTGGAAAGGTGCACTTCCTTTTCATTCCTGAATACTGTCATTATTCTCTACAAAAGCTCATAAAAAGCATTTAGGTCACGTATTCACAGTTAATATATGTGAACATAAGTCAAGTCCCTTAAAAGGATGTGGATTGTTTACAGGGGCCTATTTTCCTTGTCCTCCTTACTGCACTACACATAAAGTGGAGACTTCTGTGAGAAGAGAAAAGATTCATTCCACAAGTGTTGGTACAAAAGTGTTGTATGCACATCATACAGGGAAGAGGGGGTAGAAGGAGCAGTGAGAACCACAGTGTACTTGTACCGACAGATATTGTGTCAGGTTTTCTGAAACCCATCACATAAAAATGTGGCAGGGAAAGGGGAGATTTGCTTATAAGGTACTTTCTTTCTATTCTTTCTCATTCCTTGTTCTTTTTATGTCTGGAAGGTCCTTGTTTCAATTCTAATAAGAAGCTAGCTTTTTACAGTACAGTCAAAGCCGTCTAATGTACAGGCTTTAAAGACACAGTGAAAGAAGAGCCATCTCAAGGGTTTAAGGACCAACAACATAACTATCTCTGAAGAGAAAGAGAAACTGTTTTGCCTTTAATACACAGTTCCCTACCTGCCTAATGGTGGGGGAGAGGAAATAATAATTATAAAAATTCCTGCTATTCACTGTGGGATAGTTATTCTGTCAGGTAACATATCCTTTCAATCTCACTGTTTCTTTTCCATTTCAATTCACCTTGTCCTTCTGCCTCTCTACCTGAGATGACCTTCTAGCCAAGGGCATCCTTTTACTTCTAAAATACACGTGGGAAAGGTTCTCATCTGTGGTAGGTTGACCTCTGCCCACAGCTTAGCCCCATAAAGTTTCTTGGTCACTCCCTGAGTGGGATGGGGAAGACAATCAGAGGAGCAAAAGCAAGAGTTTTCTCACTTTTCATGGATCAAGATAAAGATATTTTAATAGCTAAAAAAAAGCTGTGCACACAAATAAAGCAAAATAAGGAATTAATTCACTGCTTCCCACTAGCAGGCAGATGTTCAGGCATCTCCAGGAAAGCAGGGCTTCATCATGCTTAGCAGGTACTTGGGAAGACAAATACCCTAACTCCAAACATTCCTCTTTCTTTCCTCTTTCCCCCAGCTTTTATTGCTCAGAACGATGTCATATGGCATAGGATATATATTAAAAATTTTTATATAAATAGATAATCCCATTAAACATATGAAGACTTTTTAATTTCAGCTCCAGTTCTAGCATTCTGCATTAGATCTCTGGGAAACTTTGTTTCTAAGAAACTATGTGTATTGCTTCTTACAAGAATCTGGTACTACAGAGTATCCAGATAAATTTCACTCCTTTGAAATAACAGTCTCGAGTTTCTCTTGAGAAGTCGTTTCTCTCAAAGCCACTCCAAGACAACACAGATATGAAGAAATAAATTCAGAGCAGCTGCATCTGAGGTTTTGAAGCTCAGAGCGCTACCCATTTTCTCCAGAGATGAACTGGGAAAATTAAAAAAATATAATTTAAAATTGACCAAATAGCTGACATTCACAGAGTAATTCTGTGATCACACACTGCTTAGCTGTTCAAGCTCTCCTTTCATCAACAGTAGACACAGAAGTGCATTAGTAACTCAACAATTTAATGACATTTTTACTTGCAAGAATTAATTAGTATTAGTAAATTTGCATCATGATAAAGCAAAGTATAGTTTAATCTGTTTTAATTAGTTAAGTACACCTGTGCTAGAGGGGCATTTTCTTGTTTTTCATTCTGTAAATATTTAGGAAGCTTCAGTTAGCAAATTCCTTGCTATTTAATCACCTAAGGAGGCTGTTTACACCTCTGATTTCTACTGCCCTCTCCTTATATATCTACATAATATTTGAATTGTGGTTTTTTTGTTTGCTTTAATATTACAGAGTTAGGGGTGATTTTGAATTGTGACATATTTGTGTAGAAGATTGTAAAGTAGAAGATCATTATTTGGAAGATTCTTGACTTTCATTAGCTGTCAGCAAAATTAAGTTTACAGATCACTCAATTGCTTTTCCAGTTGCTCTTTTCTTGCTGCTGATATCTACTGATGTTGCACTACCTGCACAGAGCAGCAATGAAGAAAGACACAATCTCTCAAAGAATATGTCCATTTTGTGACCATCCAGGCCTAAACAGAAGACAATTCACTCTTAGGAAGCTGATCCAATTATACATTACTACACAAATGAGACCTAACAACAAATACAATCTGAGCATGTAGAGATAATTTTTGGTAACTGTTATAAGATACACAGTAGAAGAAATATGACTATGTAGTTTTATAACTTTTTGTCTCATTTCTGGTTTTAAGCAACTCTGCTAAAATCTTTTGTTAGTGATTTTTTTTTATTTGTTTCCCTCATTTCTCTACACTTACAGGGTCCTGTACTAAGCACATACACAATGATACATATCAATCGCTCTTTTGCTGGGCATCTGTTGTACCGATAAAAGACAACTAGGTGACAGAAATATAGGATAAATACATGTACACTACAGTTAGTTGTCGGTTGCATAAGAAACTAAATATATTTTTTTCCTCGAATTTTGCTGTCACACTGAATTTCGCTGGTTGTTTCAGTTAATGCTCATCTCTGATGTACTTAAAGCAAAGAGAAACCTGACTTGGAGGAAAAAAAAACGTTTCCTCTAAAACTCGTCATAGTGTACAAGTTCTGTTATAGATGGAAAATTTCTTACAAAGTTCTCATGACAGGCTGTTGCACTAAATCAAAGAAACACCAAAAAAACCATATATGTAAGTTCTAGGCGGATAAAGAATCTAACTTTTGTCATTAATTTTGCATTGCAGCAAAACCAAAACGCTGTACATTTTAAAAACATTTATCTGGTACTTCAATTTCATTTATGTAGAACAACAGACACAATCAGGGATAAAACTTTTGGATTTTTGGTTGGTTTTTTTCTTGTGATCATTTTAATGCCATTAGCTTCTCTTTTTCCTGATGTGATTTATCTTTCTAACAGTAAGACTTCAGATATAGACATGTGGGTTGGGAAACTGATTGGAAGCTATATGAAACTTTACATATATTAAATTTAAATACAGGAAAAAAATCTGTGAACTCCTAGAAGCTAATACAATGCATAAGAAATGCTATGGTTTTTAGAAGAAAAGAAATTTATCCTTTTCTTGAACAAAGAATATAGCTACGTACATTATTAACACTTTGCAGTGTCAAGACTCTCTTAAGGAATCATCAAAAATAATGGGAAAAAAAAAATCTTAGTACAGCTAGGACTGAATTGGACAAAATCATTGAAGTTCTATACAACATTTATGGAAAAAATTGAATCCCATGGGCTAAGGCTCTAGAAAGAAGTGGGGTGCAAGAGACATGGTAGATATTTAACCACCACTTCCTCCAAGATCCAGCTCAGTGCATCCCTCGGAGCAAGAAATCAGGCAAAAGAGGCAGGAAACCTGCGTGGATGAACAGGGAGCTTCTGGATAAACTCAGACAGAAGAAGGAAGTTTATAGAATGTGGAAAAGAGGACTGGCCACTTGGGAGAAGTACAGGAGTGCAGGAATACAGTGAGGAAGGGTAAGCCCACTTGGAATCTGGACGGGATGTCAAGGACAATAAAAAGGGCTTCTTCAAGTCCATCAGCAGTAGAAGGAAGACCAGGGAAAATGTGGGCCTGCTGCTTAATGAGGTCGGTGCCCAGGTGACTAAGGATGCAGAAAGCAGAGTTGCTGAATGCCTTCTTTGCTTCAGTCTTTACTGCTAAGGCCAGCTCTCAGGAACCCCAGACCCTGGGGGTAGGAGAGAAAGCCTGGAATAAGTGAGACTCTCCCTCCATTGAGTGAGATCAGGTTAGAGATTATTTAAGCAAACTTGACACCCACAGATACATGGGCCCTGATGGGATGTACCCATGAGTGCTGAGGGAGCTGACAGATGTTATTGCAAAGCTACTCTCCATCATCTTTGAAAGGTCATGGAGAACAGGAGAAGTGCCTGAGAACTGGAGGAAAGCCAGTGTCACTCCAGTCTTCAAAAAGGGCAAGAAGGAGGACCCAGGAAACTACAGGCCAGCTGGCCGCACCTCCATCTCTGGAAAGGTGATGGAAAAGTTCATCCTGGATGCCATCTCTAAGCATGTAGAAGAAAAAAAGGGCATCAGCAGTGGTCAGCATGGATTCACCAAAGGGAAATCATGTTTGACTGATCTGTTAGCCTTCTACAATAGAATAACTGGCTGGGTGGATGAGGGGAGAGCAGTGGTTGTTGTCTACCTTGATTTCAGCTAGGCTTTTAACACTGGCTCCCATAACACCCTCATAGGTAAGCTTAGAAAGTGCGAGTTAGACGAGTGGACAGTGAGGTGGATTGAGAGCTGGCTGAGTGGTAGAACTCAGAGGGCACACAGAGTTTAGTTGGAGGCCAGTAACTAGCAGTGTTCCCCAGGGATCAATTCTGTGATTCTGTGCGATTCTGTGAAAAAATACACAATGTTCAAGTCCTTCCCTGCTTGCTGGTATTCCACAGGGAGAGGCAGTTTAAGTTAAGTACTGTGACATCATCTGAAGTTTGAAATTTTAACTGATTTAATAAAAAGCATGGTTATCTCATTTCACTGCTTTGTGTACCTATATACAATAATCTATAGTGAGAATGGTCATTTAAAAGACGACTTTAAATTCTCGGTTGTCATAAATATGCCTTTTTGAAATACCTAATAGAAGTATTTGGGAAGGGTAAAAAGGTGAGAAAGGTTATTAAAGCTTCACTTGTGTTAAGTAGGTCTGTACGAACTAGCTAGAGAAGGTGAGTTATTTTTCAGAGGTTTTCAGTTTTGTGTGCTCAGAAAAGTGCTCAGAAAAACTTTGCAATAACCAAGTATTTTAGAATCATTTTACACTGACCTGTGTTGGAAGACCTAAGAGTGTTTTTTTGATTTATCTTTAAAAGAAATTTATTTCCTGCTGCAAATAGATGAGAACCCATTCTGGGGAGAAATTTCCTTTAACCTGGTAAATAGAAATGAGATGAGATATTGTTTCAATCACCACTTAAACTCGCCGTGGAGGTGGACACAATGTGGTTGTCAGCTTGACCTGGAACTATTCCTCTAAAAGATTGAAAACAAGCACACTACTTAAAGCCATATGTTGTACTAGGAATCAGCAGCAGCCACGCTCACAAGAGGGTCCCTTCCAACAGCCCTATATGGTGACAACAGCCCTGCTGTTTCTCTCTTATCCAGCAGTGCTCATCTGAACCATCTCAGCTGGAATCATGAAAGTTATAACGGGGTGAAATAAGAGAGGTAAAGCCTAGGGTATATAACAAGGGAAACAAGTTTTGTAGCTACCATTTTTCTTCTGATTAACAGAGATTTATGTTTTGATACTGTAAAGCTGCGATCCCACAAAGACTGCTACCCATCTCTGTATGGCTTCCAGGTATATCTTCTCAGAAGAAGCGTATCTATATCAAGCTTTCTTATCCTTCTCACTGTTTCCTTCCTTGCTAAGGTTGCTCACAGGCTTGGAGCCCACACTCTTCAAGGTGCCCAGACCTCATGTCATTCTTAAGGGTCTAGACCAACAAATCCTGCTAACTGGAATCAAAACAAAGACTCAGCAAGGCAAAAAGAGCAAGTAGCCTGCAGAAAACATATGAAAATGATGTTAAGCACAGATCAGTAATGGGAGATGCTGAAGGCACCCATCTATTTTTTCAGACTCAGTCACTGACCTCACAGTCATCTGAATCAAGGCAGCCAAGAAGCAAAAAATCATGGCTATGGCACAACTGGCTTGTTGCAAACCAAAGCTGTTAGTCATACATACTCAGCTTTCCTCCTTCATTGTCAACATGTGGTCCCTAGGTGCCAACTCTTGCTTGAATTTTTTGTTGTTGTTCTTTTACTTTCATATCCAGGTTCTACACTTGACTAAATACACATAGACATGCAGAGCAGAAAAACAAAAATAGCTGGAAAAAAAGGAGAAAATGTCAACTCTACTAAGGTGTAGTTGTTTTTTTGTGTTCTGATAAATAAGACATGCCTATGGTAGAAAATATCTTTCAAATTAATTAAATATTATATGCCAATTAAACGTATGACTTAAGAAAATTTTATTATGATTAAGATCACAATAACATACTATTCAAGAGTTCTTTTTTTTCCCCTTCAGTAAATCCATGTTTCATGACAATGACTTCTCAGTCAAAAATGTAAAATTTCATCAACCTTCCTGTTTAACACCAAAATTTTAGTAAGTTTACCTATTCAATTTTATCCAGCCATAAAAGGGCAAAAATAAGGTATTTAACAATAGCTTTCTTTTGTCATGAACTCTATAATGGCGATTTCTTACAAAGCCTCCATCTGTTGCAGTGTGACAGTTGTTTTCACTAACAGATTTATCATCTGTACAACTTGTTTAATGAGTAAAGGATATAGCCAGTTAAAGTTATAAAATTGAAATTTCTGCCAAAATTCAGCATTGTATGGAAAATACAAAAATCAACAAGACGAAGATCTTAATACTGATTTGGAACTAACAAACAATTACAAAATAAATAGTTCTGCCAGGAATTTTTGTGGTTATGAGGTTTTTATTCAAGGTCTCATACCCAATGGAGACAATATGGTCACAAAATCACTATGCAGTGGACGTTACTCAGTTACTCAACTGATTCAATGTACATGTCAAGAAAATCAAAATATTAATGAAGGGTCTCCTTCATACCTATCTGATAAGATTTCCAAATAGTTTATTACCCTACTTGAAAATTAAAAAGCAAATGCTTTGGGTTTACACTATAAATGAATTTTGTTTATTTTTTCCAACTATACCAGTTGTCTAACGAAATGTTACCTCTGCCTGTAAGTTTTTTCTCTCATATCCTTAAAAGCAAAATGGATAAACCACAAGAAACAGAAATACTTCTTTTATTCTCTAGAAAGAAACCTTATTCTGTTCTAAAGAAACAAGCAAGATTATGAGAAACAAAGGTACAGACGTGTATAAAGCTGTTAACAACATTAAATCTTTGAAGTTGGAAATACAAGATGAAAAAGCATTTCAAAGAAACTGCATTCAAGGCAAAGCAAAAAAAAATCGTAACTTGTCATAATGTCATAATGACATTTACATGAGAAACATGGAAAACAATGAAGTAGTCACCTAAATATATATGAAGCATCTTCTAGTAAAAGTGTTGTTCAAAGTCAACTCATACTTACCTATTATCTTACCACTGACTGATAGTTTAAGAAGCAACAAATTTATGAAACAGTTCAGGCAGGAATGCAATGGAAATAACAGAGCTGTAGAGAAAAATTGCCTGCTTTTACTATAGTGACCTAGAAAAGGAAAAATTCAATCCTGGATGTAATCACTTAAAACACTACTTTCTAGAAGTAGAAAGGATTTCTTGAAGCCCAGCTTCAAGGATAAAGACTGACAACCTAGAGTCTACATTTCTTATCACTAACATTGTCTTACAAACTTTCTTTAATATGATGGTAATAAACTGCAGCATTGAACTAGACCTTTTTTAAGCTGAAGCTGACAAAAATGAGCTATGTATCTCCATTATATAAATAATACTAAATTATTTGTCTCTGATGGCTATGAGTTAGATATACTTCAAGAACCAGAGTTTTCAGATGCGATTTGCAACTTCCCTGGGAAGTTATCAAGAAGGTATCTTTCTTAATTAGTCAAATAAATGTGTCTTGTTAAAATATGCAGCATGTGTCACAAAGAAAAACATAACCACAAAGCAAAACATAACTAAAAAAAATAGTTTGCTATTTCCTGTACTACAGCAGCACCCTTCTCAGGGCCTACAAAATCCTTCAGATGTCCCTGGCCTGACCTCCTACAGCTACCTAGGTAGATGGACCCTGCACCCTACTTTATAGATACTGAGATGAGTGGCTGTTCGTTCTGCAGCTTGCTATTGAGTCAGTCTCCAGCAATGCTAAGGGGCTTTAACCTCTCTGAACGTACAGCAGATGAGCAAGCAGCAAGTTAATGTGGGGTACAAGGCTGCATCCTGAGAAAAGGAGTTGTGACTGAAGATAACTTCCAAGTTCTGAGACCAGACATGGCCAGCACTGATGATAATAACCCTTATGAACTGATTACTAGGGTGTTCGATACCATGGATTAATGCAGTACTCTTGTTAATTTTTAAAAAATGTCATCTCTTCAGGACAACACTGACAGGATCCAAAGGTGTCTCTGGTAAAACTGAGCATACTATATATCTGCATTTGGGGGTGTGGGGTGGAAAAAAAACAAACCAAAAAAATCCCAACCAAACATTGTGGATAACAATGGGAGAAAGACCAGATCGTGCATAGTCTTGCAGGCCTCAATTACTCACAGTGAAAACCATGGTGGGTGTTCTGACCTACTTTTTAGCAGATCTGTAATCCAGGTAGCTTCAAAAGGAGAGTGACCCACTGGACAGGATGCAGAAACAAATGACTGTCACCTCGGCACCAGTGCTAAGGCAAGAGCATGCAGGCAGAACAGGAGTATTTTTCAATTAGCAGACCATTATTGATCATCCCAATATGAAGGATAATCTGATCCTACAACAGGTGCTTTAATACAGACCTACAGCTATCAAGAGTGACAATTATCTCATTATCAGTAGGCTCCAGAAATTCGGTTATATGTACCAAGGATACCTAAGATGCAGCTGAACACTGGCACCAGCTGAACCGACATCCAGGCGTATAACAGTCACTGTAGAACCACGGCACCACCAGCTCAGGTATTTCCAGCACCCATTGACATACTTTTGATAAATCAAACACTAACAGGAGTGAAGCCAAAGGGAAAGGGGCATAAGGTTACCCTCCAGATAAACGTGACTTCATGGTGTAGTACAGCATGCTTGTGACTCTTCTTTCTGCCATCTCTGTTGATTGAAAATGGTCGGTAAGGTCTGACGAGCAAAGTGCTTATCCTTGTTCATAATATGATAAACCTTGTGATGTCAAGGCACAGATTGGGCTTAGACGAGATCAGAGAAGAACTGACATGACATTGAAAGGGCACGGAGGACAGGAAAGAAAAGTGCTGTAAAACTGTAATTAGATCGAAGGAAGAGGTGTCAGACCTATGTCTGTGCACACTGATACAGTCATTATGCCATTGCTTATCCAGCTGTACGGAGGTGATAAAGAACTCACTTATGCTTTGAAAAATTTGCAGAGCCTAGTGAAATATTTGGAGGACACCTTGAGATGACTTACAGTCAGATGACTGTACCCAAAATATACAGTAGCTGTACTGTTCAGTAAGAATTTCAGGGTTGTTTTACACTGAAAAAATGGTCCTAGAGTCTAAGGCAAATTATAATATTTTTGAAGTTAATCAATAATAGGTATTTATTTTTAACCAACTGTTCACTGTATTCCACAACAATCCGTTACAGGTTTTTTTTTAAATATATATATAACAACTTTTTTTTTCAAATGCATTAGATGTTGCCTTTTAATAAGAGACATTATGCAGGGTAATGACAAGATGCAAATATATTGAAAGTGAGGTTAATTTTAAATTTGTTAGGCTGAATAGAAAAGGACTCAAAATTTCAATGTCAATGTTGTTTGCAATGTTGCTGCAATAGCACCAAAGTACATGCAAAGCACTAAACTAAATAATGTTGAAGCTGCAAGACTGATTTTGAATTAATTGATTTATAAACAGATTGAAATACATTTATAACAGATCTTTCAAAACTTTATTGCCAGTGATATGTATCAATCTGGCATTTTGCTCTAAAATGGCTAAGTGCTGCTTTTCAAGCTTTGAATCAATTGGGCTCAGTGGAGCAACTAGTCAGAAACTAACCTTTTTGGTAACAAACTGAAATCAGAAAATAGGTAATAACTTAGTGTTCAAGTAAATTAAAAAGAGTTCTCTAAGTACAGACACTTGCAAAATTGCACCTATCCAGCAGAATAATATCTAATTTAACACAGTTACTAAAGATAAATGATTTTTCCTGATCAAATTATATCAGGATGAATAATTTTATACTATATAATTGGCGAGCTGGATAATTCAATAAGCCCATTTTCTATGGTTGACTTCCTTTCACAAGTAGAAATTCTGTAATGAGGAAGGCAGTTTTGTCAAAACAGCTGCCAAATGGCAGTAGCATAATAAAAAAAGCTCATTAATCAGAAAATTAATTAAACATTCTGTGTATGTAAAACCTGCTGCATACTGAGAAAATGTGAATGGCCTGACAACAGCATTTGTAACAATTTATTCATTGGAGAATTGTAGGAAACAACCAATGTATTACAACAATATATAAATACAGCTATTCTACAGGAAGAAAAGGACTCCTTTTCTAAGGTTAATAATAGGAAAATAACAGAAACAAATTAAACATTTCTATTCTTTTTCTTTCTAATTTCTGTATAAATTCTGTAGGGTGCCATTCCTCTGTCTAAAGTGAAGATTACTCCTGGCCTAGAAGACCAGAGTAAAATGCAATTTTGACATGGCTGGTGGATATCAGACTTCTGGCATCTCAGAATAGAGTAGTATTGTGCGATGAGCTGGGACTGAGGTATTCTGTGTCTTTTGATGAATGAGCTACGCAATAGTTTTGGATGCTTCAGAAGTTTCCAAAGTTTCTTCACATTTGTTAAAACTGCTGATATATTCTTGACATTTAAGCTGAATAATACTCATGGAAGGCTCCATTTTGAAAACAATGTCGTTAACTTTCATCAGGCTGGACAATACCTTAAAGCTAAAGCTGACATGGTAGGTTTTTGACATTAAGAATCTGGATAAACAAACTTTTGGGAGTGATTTTATAAACCTATGGTAGTAGACACTAAGATAAACATTGGTCTCTGTACACTGATCTGAAAAAAAAAAAGAGAGGGGGTAATAGCCTCAAACCTATTATGGAACAAACACAGAGCTGGGCATGTGGTCAGTGTCAAATTGATGGATTTTATATAACTTAGTACCAAATAGTAGAATTTTCTCCCTAAGGGTAGCATCATCTTATTTTGGGAGTTAATGTGGAATTTTGAGGTGTTTGTTCCTTTGCTTTCGATAGACTAAACCTTCAATGGTTGTGCTGCACATCCATTTTGTATGGTAATAAAATTTGCTCTAATTTTCTGGGCTATATCATCACAGAAAATTTTAAGCAAGAGTTCCAAAAGCTTCTAATGAATTTAGACCCCATCACGCCTTTGAAAATCAATGAGAGTAAAACAAGTAATGGCTTTAAGCACTTTACTTCCATCTGCACAACTGTATTTTAAATAAATGAAAGAAAAAATCTTTGTGGCCTCATGTGCAGTGCCTGCTACATTTAAATAACATTCAGTATAATTACTTCTTTTAATTTCACATTTCTCGTTTCCTTTTCAAGGCAGCACTAAGCAAGGACAAGAAGATAAGGCTGGGAGGAACCCCAGATCAACCCAGGACCCCCAGGTCCTTATCAACTGGAAATTCATTCTGACTTTAGGAAAGCACTGATTATTTCCAATAAACTACATTTCAAATGCCCTTTCTTTTCAGCACCAGATGTTCTTCTCTGTTCCATGTATTTGATTTGCAGTAAAAACAAAATTTCTGTTTATAATGGTATGTCTGGTTGGATGGATGGATGGAATGCCTAAATTATTTTCTGTGTTGCATAGTCAATAAAGGGATCCAAGTATTTCCATAGTACCACCTACAGAAAAGATTATATCAGGGTTATACAAAACAGGTTAAATTTAATATCTGAATTAATTTTTTCCCTCTGCATTTTGTTAAGGGAAATTATTTATTTATAGGTAGTTAGTGCTTGAAGAGCCCATAGATATTTCCTCCGTGGAGGTCAGGACCATGCTGAAATAGTAAGTCACCTCTTACTTTCTATAGAACATTTTATTATTACTGCAGCATCAGAACAATAGGAAACTGAAAATGAATAGATTATGGAAAAAAGCCATTGTGGAGACAACCCAGCAAACAAATCGCATTAATGAGCAATAGCTTTTGTGAATGTGTTTCACTTGCAATATTTTAAAACTGTGTCTCCAGCTGCAGAAATAGAGTGTTGAACTGAAGCCATGAAAACCACTGAATCATTCATTAGCTTGCCGGAGGAGAGGGTGGTTAGATGGCACAGTGGGTTAATGCACAAGCTTTTCAAGCTGGAGGCAAGCTATGTCTAGATTTAGGTCACAAGTGAGACACATTCAGTGGTATCAGCTGGATAATTTGTCACCTGCACAGATATATTTTATGATTGGCAATCTGTTCCAACATAAAAAAAGGCAGGCACAGCAAGAATATTGTAATTGGGATTAAGAAGCTGTGTAGACGAGGTTTCAGTGTGACTGCATACATGATGACTAGGTCTTCCCAAAAATATTGTTCAATTCAAATTTTTTAAAAAATGACATAAAACACAATCTTCCTGCAAAATATGGATACATTTAAATGTATAGGCACATACAAACTTTTTGCTACACGGGTATCCTTTGCTTCAAAGCTAAAATAAACAAAGCTGTGTTGTTGTAAAGTGAAGTGAAACTCATGCTGCTCTCAGTTGTTGTTGCCATAGGCTAGAAGTTGACCGGTGGCATCTGTGTCTGTGCTCAAAGTGTGCATAGTGTGGTACATGTGCACAGGAAAGGAGGTGGGCAGATGGACCTGATAAAATAGAAAACTAATGGCCATCAAAAATATTGTATGCCTCTTGTTGCTTGAATGTTGGTCTTTTATCTTTTCCATCTCCTCACTCCTCGAGGAAGCCAAGATAGCTACAAAGAAGTGAGAAGGATTACTTTGATGTATCATTTGTAAAGTGAAGCATAAGATGTGATTTCATTACATTCGACTTCAGAAACAGGAAGTTTGAAGTTGCAGGTCTTGGTTGGCTGAATAGTTTGCTTCCAGGGCATTTAATAAATACATAAGAGTGATATGTTGTTCCAAAGAGCTTATACTCTGAAAGCAGGACCAGCAGAATCAACATGAAGCAACCTGTAGGGTGCACCAGAATGTATTGAAAAATACCCATTATTGTGCAGTATTATAAGCTTTTGGTTTTGTCATATTTCTCAGGACAACACTCTGCAATTAACCTGTAAAGTTGTCATAGTCTATGCAGAGAAAATTTTGCTTCTATGTCATTATTATCTTTTAATTCACCATAGAGATTAAAAACTCTTAAGCTATCATTTGCATGATTTCAATGTTTGTTTATTCTATATTCAAAGGCAAAACCCCTGCTTTGTAGCATTGTTCTACTCCTCTAACAACTTCTTGGGAGCTTTGAATGGCATCTACAGTAACACCAAGTTTTACAAATTAGAAGATTTACAAATTAATTCCACAACTATGAGTTTACAAGCTCAATGTAAACTCTTTATGAAATTATTTGGGAAGTTTGCAATTGAATTAAGCTGTTGATTGCAAGTTTGTGAAAGAAACATCATTCCAGGTGGTATGCTTTTCTGATGGATTCCTGGCATGAAGTAGGTATTTTTTGAAGAAACATGTTGGCTTTTCTTTTTTTTTTTT
>VXAK01000919.1:29156-63164 GCA_013399435.1 Arenaria interpres
TTTAAGAGAACATGTTATTTTTTAGTTCACTTAGAAGCTGCATCAGCATAATATCTTACTAAGAAAAAAATCAATATAGAGAACAAAAGTAAAGAATCCATGGGATAGCTCTTTTATGTCTCTTTCCCTTATGTTTGAGGCACCATTTTGAAAAATAAAGTGAGTTCTCAGGGTTCTTAGCAAGTTCAAAGTGCAGGATAAAAGCAGCATCAGCATTTCCATTTTAAATACACCACAATGCACATAATTAATTTTTTTCCATATAGATCTATTACTTTTCATGGTTACTCATATACATTGTATATGCGCTTTGGTTTAGACCATCTCAGTGGTCATTTGTAAGAAGTATATTCCTAATTTATCAATTTTGAATTGTTTTCTGAACAACTCATTGACAGCATTCGGAAAACAGACAATTTTTTTAGGAAGCTAGTGCAGGTGCTCTAAATGAAACAGATGAACACCTGTATTAGTACATAGATGGTATGAAAGTTAACAGAGGAGCCATATTTGATGATTTATGCGTTTCTTAGAAACTGGATTGCTTTACAGTTCTAGGAGTAATGAACTCAATTAAATGCATAATTACAATACTATTTTGGAGTTTTGTAAACTTTATCTGCTTAACTGTCATTACCACAAGTGTTATAACATAATTTTATAGCATTTATTAAAGGATTTTGTAATATTTGGAGTAAAGAAATGTTTCTGTAAGCAGTCAGCTTCTCATATTAAAGTAGTGCTAGCAAGGTACAATAAAGTGACATGTAAATAAAAAATATTGCGAAGAGTATGGAAAAGCAATGAATTAAACCTGCCTTGGCAATCTTAATTTTAGAACTCCTTAACCTCTGATTATTTATTTTGGCAACTTGAATGATCCCGTAGCAAACAGATTATAGAGTTTTGTAATGATGTCTGAAGCAGTTGTAGATGAAGTAGAAGAGTTTTGATTCAGGATTATTAAGACTTGCTTATAACATTATCTCAAAAAACAAAAAAAAAAAGAGAAAAATATTCCAAATACACCATGTCTGTCTCTATCACACCTGCCATTTTGTCCTGACTGCATGCATGACTTCATTTCAAAATGCCAAATCTTTCATGTTAATCTAGAGTGAGCATTAACTTGGAAAAAAATGGGCCCTCTCCTCTCTCAGCTCCAAGTTAGAATTTCTGTTTGGAGAGATGCTCACAGGGGCAACACATCATCCACAGAGGAGCAAGCAAGGCAAGAAGATATATTAGCCATAGTCATGCTTTTGGCCTGGAACAACAGCCATCCATCAAGGCTGTGGGTCGCCTCCAGGAGATTTACAAAACAGACAATAACATTTTGCCTGAGAGAAGATAAGAAACTTTTAGAGAGGCTGGCAAAGTACTCCTTTGCTTTTAGATTATTTCCATTGCATAATTATCATCCCTTCCCCTCAACCCCACCATTTTCTCTAAGCAGCAGAGGCTGGAGGACAGTTGCTTGCCACTCAGTTGCACAGGGAAATGGATGGCTGGGAACCTATACCACTGTGGAGAATGCATTGTTTCTCCAAATATTTGCAGACAGCCTTCAGGAAAGGAGACACTCTAGCAGGCAGCAGTCCCTCCTGCAACAGCCCCAACCCACTTCTCTGCTTCTTCCATGTCCTAGCAAAACTATTCTTCAGGAAGGCATGAGGAGCACCCCTTCTAATGTACCAAGACAATATCCATCCTTCCTGCTGCAACTTGATCTGCCTAAATCACAGTTGCTTCTACACCCATTATGGTCCAGCTGTGCTTTTTCTCTTTGGGATCCAAACTGTGAAGCATGTGGAGAAAAAAAACTCCTGTGCTTTGCAGCCCTTCTACGTCAGGAGGTTTCCTACAGCAACAAGCACAATTTACTGCCCTTTTGGGAAAGGTGACATGGCAGGTGTGTTGATTGTGAGGTCTCTGCTAGCATGGCAACCTGTTTGGTCAGCAACAGTGGGGCAGCAGTCTTATGAGGTTCCTCAAGCACATCACTAAGGGCAACACTCCATCAGCTGCGGCTGGAAGCCCCCTGCCAGAGCTCAGAGACCAAGACGCAAGCAGATTAGTAGGACCATGTGCAGAGTCACATCTCTGGTCATGGACACAGCAGGTTTTGGCTTCCTCAAGGGTCTGGTGGTTGGATCCCACAGGAAACCATTTCCAAAGGGTCCACAAAATGCAAGATGCCAAATGCAAGAGTAACCTTCTCAAAGAGCAGAAACGAGTCAGTTACATGCTCGGCATGGCTGATGTGGGTGGCAGAAGGCTCCCTGACGTTACAGGGAACTCCTCATGAAGTGCCAGCTCCAGAAGGGAGCCTGCTGAGGCAAAGTTGGATTGGCCTACAGCATCTGTGCAATGAGTGAACATTGACTAAAAGACATTTTGGCAGGCATTTCACACAGTGAGAAGGAACTTACGGTTCCAGAAACCTTGCACAAAGCTGGATACACCTGTCCACAGCTTACATGTGCTGTGGGGATGACACTGGGGAAGGGAGCATGGAGCTGAAATTGTGTTCACAAGCTATATGACCCTGAGCCAGTAGGTGATTTGGGGGGTTCATTTTCTCTTGAAGAGGGACCTTCGGGGAAGGGTGTCAGGGCAGGTGACACATGACACAGAGCCAGAGGCAGGTGTGCTCAGCTTCCACAGCCTGCTTACCTGGCACTTGGGAAATGTCCTGGAGAATCTGACTGCTCATGGCTTTGATGGTTTTACTCTCCTCTGGGTAAAAAACTGGCTGGATGGTTGGGCCCAAAGAGTGGTGGTGAATGGAGTTAAGTCCAGTTGGTGGCTGGTCGCAAGTGGTGTTCCCCAGAGGTCAGTATTGGAGCTGGTTCTGTTTAATATCTTTATCAGTGATCTGGAGGAGAGGATTGCATGCACCCTCAGTAAGTTTGCAGATGACACCAAGGTGGGAGTGGGTGTTGATCTGCTTGAGGGTAGGAAGTCTCTACAGGGGGATCTGGACAGGCTGGATCAATGGGCTGAGGCCAGTGGTATGAGGCTCAATAAGGTCAAGTACCAGGTCATGCACTTGGGTCACAACAACCCCATGCAATGCTGCAGGCTTGGGGAAGAATGGCTGGAAAGCTGTCTGGTGGAAAAAGACATGAGGGTGCTGGTTAATACCAGGCTGAATACGAGCCAGCAGGGTGCCCAGGTGACCAAGAAGGCCAGTGACATCCTGGTCTGTATCAGAAATAGAGTGGCCAGCAGGACCAGGGAAGTGAGGCCACACCTTGAGTACCATGTTAAGTTTTGTGCTCCTCACTACAAGAAAGATACTGAGGTGCTGGAGTGTGTCCAAAGAAGAGCACAAAGCTGGTAAAGGGTCTAGAGCACAAGTCTTATAAGGAGCAGCTGAGGAAACTGGGGTTGTTTAGCTTGGAGAAAAGGAGGCCTGCTGCTCTCTATAACTACCTGGAAAGGAGACTGCAAAGAGGTGGGTGTTGGTCTCTTCATCCCATTAACAAGCAATAGGACAAGATAAAATGGCCTCAATTTGAACCAGGGGAGTTTCAGATTGGATATCAGAAAACATTTTTTTCACCTAAAGGGTTCTCAAGCACTGATCAAACTGCCCAAAGAAGTTGTTGAGTCACCATCCCTGGAGGTATTTCCAGGCACTTAGCGATACGGTTTAGTGGTGGAGTTGTCAGTGCTACTTTTTGGGCCTGATGATCTTAAAGGTCTTTTCCAACCTAAATGATTCTATGATTTTATGATCCTATGAGTCTCTTTGTAAATGTTGATCATTGGACTGAATTCACACCAGGTTTGTGGATGGCACTGAACTGGCAGGACAGTGGAAGGAGGAGTCAGAATGCAGAGAGACAACAACAGGCTGGATAATTGCGCCAACAAGAGTTGCATGAGATATTACAGAGAAACACAAACCCTGCACACCTGAAACAGAATAATTCCAAGCAGAAGCACAGGCTGAGATCTGGCTGAATGAGGTCTTTATCACCTAACAACAAGAATTTTATTCTCTTAGTAAGAAAGAAGTGGCTGCCATATTTCTGTATTGTGACTTTAACCTATCTAATCTCCTTTCCAAGTCACCACTCGTGTAGTCTCCCTTACACCACCCAGGGCAGATGAAAAGACCAGAGCAGCTCTGGTGACCTGTGAGACCCTGAACCTGTGACTGTGTGCAAGGTTGAAGTCTTTCATGTGCGCTGCTGTGCAGTTATCTTCCTAGAGATGTCCTCTCCAATTCACTGATGCTCAGTCACACGCCCATCAATGATTCAGACATAAGTCCCAGGTCCCTAAGGCAGATGTACATCAACTGTTTTTCACCAGGAGAAGTGACATCAATTCCCTATTGGAGACTGTTGAGAGATACAAAGGGACAGAAGAGACCAAGCTGTGATCTGTGAGAAAGATGGTGTGCGTCCTTGTCAGGAAGGTGCATTTAGACTGCCTTGTTTTAGACTTCTGCTGTCCTGGTTAGTAGAAGAAAAGAGTTAAGGGTGAGGAGTGAAAGCAGAACATCACAAACTAATGTTGAAGATGTTCTCATTCATAGGGAAAGAAGGGATGGAGAGATGAAGACAGGGGGCAGAACAAAAAGTATATAAAGAAAGGAAGAAGTGGAAAATGAAGAAAATTTGTTAACAATAAACTTTAGTTCATATAGAGTTTTCTATTAACCTTTTTAAATCGGTCACTCTTCCCACTGCCATACCTAACTGTTGGCACTAGAATGAAAGTAAAGACAGATGTATTGCTTTGGGTGGCTTTTTGTGTGCATAGTTGGGTCACACATAAGTGTATCAGTTGCTGGTATTTAAAATGAAATGTGTAAAGACTTGCAAGAAGGAAAAATGAATTCCATGAAGAAACAGAACTCAGAAGTTCAAGACAGGTTGTAAGCCCTGACAAAGTAAGAATCTGAAATTCAGCAGGGATAACAAAGCACTTGTTTTCTCAAAGTTTTATTTTGTTTTCTAAGTTTCTTCGAAAAAGAAGAGGAAAAAAAGACGTAATAAAAGATAATTTGTTCATCGTGTACAATCTGTTAAATTATAACTAATTCTGGTTCTACTAAGAATAGAAACTTAACATATCTCTGGAGTACTGTCCAAACGCGCTCCCTCATGGAAAAAGACAAAGAGCTTAAACAGCTGATTTTAAAACACCTGGGTGGAAAAGCAGAAACTAAGAATTTTAAAGAATTACTTTCAAATAGTGAAGAAAAAAAATAAGATGGAAAGAAAAAAAAAGCTCACAGAAACTTGTACACTGGAAGCATATGCAGTTGCATATTAATGATGGCATCTGTTATGTACTGTCTCGAGTTCCCTTAACCACAGAATGTTACATAACCACTGTCAGGAGATTTAAAAGACTTCCATAAATTTGTGATGGCAGCAATTAGCAAGGAGGGTGTTAATACTTACTGGTGCTCAAGCTGTCAATTTCTGGCTATTATTCATTTGGATTCTTTGTAAAATCTTGCTGTTGTTTACACAAGGATATCACTGCATCTATGTGGAAAACAAAAATTTTCTTATTAGTATGAGATATTCACTAGAGAGTTGAAATTTATGCTATGGACAGATAAGGATATTTTGCTCCGAATAAAATCAATGTTACATATAAATCAGTCCATGCAGAAAAATTAAGGGGAACTTGTTTTGTAAAGTGTTTGTCTGTCTAAGCCCATCTTAGTTATTGCATGCTACATGCCCACATACGTGCTCTTTGTAATTTGACAATATGATTAGTATGATTTCTTTCTGCTTAGCGGATTTTGGTGAAATATATTTGCTTTATCATCTTTTCATAAGGAAAAAACATTTAGTCAGAATTGAAAACTCTTTAATGAAACACTATTTTTTTACTAATAGCTTCTTTGGGAATATTTCTCTGGTCAAAGTCTGAATTCGTGTCAAGAAAACACTTGAAGCTACAGGACTTGAAGCTGTGGGACATGAAAGTATTCTTTTCATGTAAGACTAAAACTCATAGGTGAGTTGACAACATTTCTATGTCCTGCTTTGGGGTTAGCTGCTCATCACATTCTAAAGAACATGGTGGAGGCCAAGAAACAGTACAGAACAATGCCACCATAACATAAGGTAACAATTAAGCACTCTTGTTATATTCCATTACATGTGATGCTCTGGAGAGGAGAATAGAGACCTCCAACTTCCTAAAGCTCTGCTGGAGATGGCATCTGAGAGCAGGGAGCTGTAGATATGCCTGGGTATTAAACCTTATCATTTAACTTACCAGATTCAGTCATCCTATTATGGAATGTCAGTTCAGACTGTGGTTTTGAGATAACTACTCATTTGACAAAATTACAGTATGGTTCACTAACCCAAATTACTTGTGGTGTTTTGAAATAATTTACTTTTTCACACATCTATTATAAATATATTACCCTATATTTAAATTTATTTTTGTGTCATAAAGATCTGCTAATCTTTCATGTACTGCAAACATATGGAACTGAAGAAGTACATCCCCTTTTGGAATTAGAGAGCAGCAGTTGAGCTGTGTGAACTATGTTGCATAATGCTAAAAAGAGGGAAAATTTTTCCAAGGAGAGCAGAGTATACTCCATCAGCAACAAAGAACAACTATGGGACCTTTTTTATGACCACATAAAATATGAAATCATAGAGGTCTGATTTGAAAGTAACATAGTAAACCACATGCTACCATAACATAGTAAACTGCATGCTATTAGGTTTTTTCTGCCTCAGTTAAATTGCTAGGTTAAACTGGCACTATCAGAAACCGAACTTTTGATTCTGTGGAATGTATTTCAAGCTTAATACAGTGATCTGCCTCGGTTAGATGTCCAGGCTCCGCTGCTTCATTGCTTTAGTTAAACAATACATCCTGAATTGAAAAGAGTCCCCATCACCTGCAATAGATTTCACAATCTCTGTTTAAATGTTTTGTGCCTACAGTGTTCTAAGATAAGCAGAAATAATATTTCTTGGGATTTGTGGTTTCTTTTTCCCCCACTGGTAAAATGCAATAACTTCCAATGCTCAGTTTTAGCTATCACTACAACTGCCTTTTACTTCTCTGTGATCACCAGTTGCATAGCTAATGTCAGCAGGAAATTCTGAATAACTGTAGAGCAGGAAGACACCCGGGACAGGCAGCTAAATCAAACAAACATGCTTAAATTGTGGGGCTCATTTTCAGTAGATGTTGTGGAAAACAAAAGAACTAATGTGTTTTAAAAGACATTAAACAAACAGAGGATGGTCTATCAGTGACCTGATAGGTCTATCTATTAAACATGATGGTCCAGAGATACTGTGCAGTTCAGAAAATTCCTGAAGCATTCCTGCTGATTAATAAAAGAAGGTTTTAAATAATTCCCTGTTTATTAAAATTGTCCCTAATTACCTGCCTTTGGCCACCACCAGTAGCAGGATGATAGGTGGCCAAAAAGGGACCTCTGATCTACTACAGACTCTGAAAGTATTTGTACTCACTCACTGGATCAGGTTCTCCGAGGGAGAACAATCATACAACAGCAGCTGCTCTCTTGCACATACTGCTGTAGTGGGACTGCACCTCTTCTTACACCTCTTTGCCTCCTTCTTTTCAGCTGCATGCCATACAGGGGAAGGAGACAACCCCACAATTGATGGGGGAGATGGTTCTGGTATTTGAAGCCAGGGAGCCCTAAAGAACCAATGTTGCTGTGATGGATTGTGCCACTACTGCTCTGGGTGGTGAATGGGACTATGAGTCTGAACATCCTGTCCCCAGAGTATAATTGAAGAGGGTAAAAAGTAAGGTATCTCTCAGAAATCCATCTTTGTTAAAACAGTACTTGGGGGATACTGACAAATGATCTAAATTTTTTTACTGAAGCCATGTATCATTCTTACACTTATCTCATGCAGGGATTTAAAACTGCCCATCCTGTACTTCAGAGCACAGCACATGTAGTCATATTTTAATCTTATAGAGTTGGATATCCATGTACTGAACCTCAATATGGTAGGGGTATCTAAGGGTAATTATGCCCCTTACATAGATGAGGTACCTCTTGCCATACCAGAAGTTGACCTAGGTGGGTTAATAATATCTTGAGCAATCATATCTGCAAGGAACTAGACATCCTGTATTGCAATGTAGACCTACCTACAGATAGTTGGGGAGGCAAGGCAGGCAAAATCTGTCTTTTAATCTTCATGAAAACATTTTGAATGTAACATACCTAAAACCCCCATACAGATACTGTTTTACATGCTTAATTAATAGAATTAATTATCCTAGTATTTCAGTTGTACAATAACATCTGGGAAGAAAAATACTAAAACAATATGTTGGTATTCAGAGGCTAAATCTACATCTATACAGAACTTCGTATGTCCAGTGCATGAGACTTCAGTCCATGTGGTATTCACAGCAACACATGATCACAGCAACTCTTTTGGTTTCCAGGATGTGAAGAATTGCATCTAGTGCTTCCGCAGGGAGTCTCCAGAATAGCATCAGTACACAGCAGGAGTACATCCCTAGCACCAAGATCTGCTCCTGAATACAGTGGTATTCAGGGTCCCAGTGCAAAAAAGACTTCACCATACTGGAATAAGCTGTGGAGAGAGCCACCAAGACATTGGGGGAGGTGTGTGTGGGGGTGTAGTTTTTGCTTTGTGGGAGAAGATGAAGGACCAGGTCTGGTTCAGCCTGGAGAAGGAATTTCTTTAGGGCCACCTTACAGCAGCCCCTCAGGGAAGCTATTGAGGAGACAGAGATGGACTCTAGATACTGGGGCACTGTGAGAAGTCAAGAAATAACTGTCATGAAACGGAACAAGATAGGTTCTCACTGGATATAAGGAAGAGCTTTTTCTCCCTGAGGACAGACCAAAAAGTGTGTGGGACAGGCTGCCTAGAAAAGCTGTGCAGTCTCCAGCTGTGGAGGTTTTCAAGACCCACTTGTACAAAACCCTGAGAAACCAAGCCAGACCTCAAAGCTGGTCCTGTTGTGAGCAGAATGTTGGACTGGAAACTCCTGAGCTCCCTTCCAGCTGGAATTATCCTGTGATTTTATGATCCAATAGGTGTAGTCGTTTCCAACTTGGTGACATTCACATTAAAATTCACAATTGACTTAGTTCAAACTTTGTTCTTACTGAGGTGAATCAGAGTCTAATTTCATCTGACTTTTCCAGCCTTTCTTTTTGCAAAGAAAGAAAGGAAAAAAAATCACACTGAATTTGGTGTTGATATGAGAAATTCAAGTAATGCTTCTACAATTCCATGTCCCTGAAAATAAATCTTTGCCTTTGGTAGTAGTTGCAAAAATGGTTGCAGGCCAATCCTGAATGGCTCCTGTCCAGAACACAAAAGTGTCTGGGAAATGTAAGGCAATTAGGTTTTACTCAGCGTAAACATAGGTTTTTAAGGTGCATACTCAGATCTTTGTCTAGGTACTTGTAGACTAATATGTCTGCTTTCTGCAAGGTTCTGGCCAGGATTCTGTCTCAGAAGCATCACAAGTCACCAAGAATTTCAAAGCACTTGGTGATGTTTTGCTTACTTACAAATATCTTTTTGTTGTTGCTGTTGTTTTAAGAATTCAGGGCAGGAAGAAACTTTGACAAAAAAAATCCAAAACAAAACAAAAGATAAATTAAACTTAGAATATACAAAAAGAGACTTTTTCAGATAAAAATGTTGGTCACATTGACAAAAACAAGAATCATATCTAGATTATTCACTGTACTTTGAAACATCGTATTTCTACTTTTCATCTACTACTCATAATTTCTTACTTTTTAAAATGAGTTTGTTTTTAATGTTACTATTTCTCTGTTCCTTCCTCTCTCCTCTGCATTTGAAATGTGGTCTTTAATATTCCAAAATTAATGCTCATGGATTTCAGTGAAGCCACCTTTTTGGAAAGTGTGCTTGCTTTATTTCCATTAGAGTGAAGAGATAATTGAATTCAGTGAGAAAGGTTTGTAGCAGGTTTGCAAATTGTTATTTTATACATTAATAAAACTGATGGAATGGATTTTTTTTTCCTTATTGTTGTCTCCAGTTCAAATTCTTTGCAATTTATTTGATTTAATTTACACACATGGGTAATGTGCACACCCATATGCACGTTGCCACAATTTTGGATTGCTTTTGAATTTGGATTTTCATTTTGATTATATGTTGGGTTTTTTTCACTTTATCTGACAGAAATTTGCTTCAATCCTTATTGTTCATTTTTCAAAATGGAAAATTTCTGCAGAAAACATGGTATCTTTATCCATAGAATAGCCATCTGATGCATAGAGAGTAAGGTACCCAAAAAATATATCAACAGTAGAAAAACTATTGCTATGGGAAAGAGTAAGCAGCACAGCTCTAGGGGGAAGACCTTATATTTAAAAGGACAGGTGTTCCTCAAATACAGTCTGCAATACACTTATCCTTTGCCAAGAAAACCATTCTTTCTTAAAAGCAAAGTGCTCAGTCAGCTAAAATTCAAATAAAAATATATAATCAGGTGAATGTCTGGAAAGGAAAGTGTACCATCTCTTTTGATTTTCATGGTAAAGCTCCTACAACATATCAAATGCAGCATTTCTATTTTTATAATACATATTTTCCTATGCTATTATTATTAATCATTTATTTGGTCTAATCTAGATTCTCAGTGGTTGCAGTGTAACTGGATGACTGGCAATACAATAGGCATGATTCACAATATGTCATGACCTTTCTGTGAAGCAGCAGGATATTTAAATTATGATATCTATTTTATCTCAGTTATTCTAAAATATGTTTTGGATTTAAAGATGACAGAAATATCTGTTAGATGCATCTCATTCATCTCAATGTAATGTGTACTTCCACTGTAATGACCTACTCAAACATTATGATGGAAAAAACAGTATGGGTGTTTTTACAGAAAGAAACAAAGTGCTAACATCATAAGTTGATACATTAAAATTTCTGTTAATATGATTATGACAATCCTTTAAAAAATGCATAACATGCCAAACACGTGTCATCTTCTTGATCCTTTCATAGACTATGTGGAGCATAGAAGAAAAAGAATAAAAACTATATCGATAGAACAAATGGAATAGCACTAAGCAATGCTATTTAACTTCAGTATCTTTTCTGGAGTGCGATGTACCACCAGTGGCATATTGGCTGGTTTAGGGAGATAAATTATGTAGGTATAAATTGCAAAGAAGAAAAAGAGGGTTGAGATTCTAAGTATTCAGAAGGAAGAAGAGGTGAAAGAAGGTGAAATAAAAACAAAGCTCCAAGTAACTAGAAACTGAAAACTTTCTATGTGAATTTAATTTTTAAAATAGTCTGACAAAGAAGTCATAGTCCTGTCTGCAAGATAACTGTAGAGTTGACTGAAAATGGCTATTCAATTCTTAACATGATTTAGATTAATTCATTTGGATCTTCTAATTTTACACAGTTCTTTTGTAGTTCAGCACTTTCTGTCTAGCTGTTCAAGCTGGTGCCATGTATGACTGATATAACACTGAACTGTGGGCATTCAGAGTGTGAATTAATACTTAAATTGCCTTGTTAGTGGCTGAAACATCTGGCATAGCATATCTTTACAGGAAAGTGAAGTCAAAAACTACTTTTACATTTGTTAGAACTATCATCCACCTTATTAGGCAGTTTTAGATTTAGATTAGGCTAAAAGTATCATATTTTGTAAAGAAGCATTGAACTACGCATTTCAGAATGAAGAAAATGAATCTAGACCTGTACTTAGAGAAAAAAAAAATAGAGAAGTAAGCTACATTAGATTGCCTAAGAACAGAATAGGAAGAGACTGTTTGGTCACAGTGTCCTTTTCTTGCCACTCGTAGGCAACTAATGACAAATCTTAAGTTCAGAAGGGGTCATAAAATCTCTATGCCACAAACTGCAAACCACTCTTTCCGGCAGAAGATACTGAAAGAGACAAACATACTATCTTACAGTAAGACAGTGCCTCTGTCTTATGCAAGAGTAGAAAAATCAAATATTTTAAAAGTTTTTAATTCCATGTTAAATCGTGTTTTCAGACAGTAAACTATGCTACCATCAGTCTGCCATTTGCTTATTTATATTCTATAAACACGAAAACATCTTGTATTTTGTTTTCTTCAACCAACCACCTAAGTTATTATTACACATAGCTATACATTTATGAAGGTCTGTTTTCTGGTTGTTTTTTTTACATGCACACAGACACACACACTGTCACAGAAAAAAATCAAAAACTTCTCTGTTTATAAATAATTTTACCTGTGGCTGAGGATCTGTGAACTTCTGACGCTGAGGAAAGCGCTACCTATTCATTGATTGTCAGTCATTTACTTCTGCACAGGACAGTGGTTTTTTGCTCCTACTGAGCTTTTATGTCATCTGGCTGCCTCAGAAATGACAGGCCTCTTCCAACTTATCGAGAAGTAACTTGCTCAAAAGGTGGACTATTGCCCAGTGACAAGGCAAATCTGAGTCCCTCACCACCCTGGTGAAGACAAAAAGCTGTGACAGTAGATATTGGAAGCAGAGATCACAGCCTTGAGACTAAATGGTAATGAAGTAGAAAGGCACTGCAAGTAGGATCTTTGAACAATGGGATAAAAACAATGGGCATGGACAAAAAGTCCCTCTTGAAACCTACCAAAGCATTTAAAAAAAATTGCTTATTGTATATATCAAGATCATCAGAACCTCCTCTAGACTAAGTTAAATATAATATATGGCAACCAACTCTCCAGACAGATCGATTGTATTGAAGAAACCGCCTTTGAAGGCCCAGCTTTTACCCAGTTCCAGGTTTATCTAATAACAGAAAAAAAGGGTACAAACCTTCAGTGTGTGTTCTTCTGGGTCCCTGCATTAGATGCCTACAGTTATGTTGTGTAATTCTTTCTTCCACAGGATTTCTCTTTTCATGCTTCATTGCTGTAAACGGCTTTGTTATTAATTCTGTATTCACTCTTAGATATTTTTTAAATAACCTATTAGTATAGTAGCAACTTCCCACATAGTAAGACTATGGCCCTGGCACTGTGGAGGAGAGCAGACATGTAGTTTCCTATTTGTGATCCAGGTGTATGAAAATAGGGGAAGCAAGGAAACTCAAGATAGCCTTTGCTGTACCACCTTTATTCACACCATTTTATTTAAATTTATTTAGATTTCTCAAAGTTGAGGATAGAAAAGCAGAAATGCAGAATGTGGACAACAGTTTCTCACAATTCAGGGTTTTGAGAGCATCCTGTGCTTCATGCCTAAAACCATTTACCTTTAATTACAGGTTTACACTGCTGAAAATTAGGGGTCATCACTCAGCAGTTTAATTGTAGACAAGGCCCAAAGAGACTATTGTCATGTAAAAGAATAACAGAAACAACAAAAATTAAAGTCAGCTTCAAATTTGGCATCCATCCCAAATTTGATGGAAATCCATCCCAATTGATGGAAATCAATTAGCTTGTATGGATTGTGCAAAGCACCATCCATTTATCCGGATTTGTTATGTATTACTTCAGGCAATTTTTTGATAAATTCACGCTTAAAGGTGTTACTGCCTATTCATATTCTTACACTGCTTTAGTGATTCACAGTTTTAAAGATTGAACAACCCTTAAGCGTCCTAAGACTTTAACAGTGTAAATAATTGCTGTAGGCAGACTGGAATTTATTCCAGTAGTTAATGCATGGTTTATGTATCACTTCATTCCTACTTAAATTTTGACACGTAGAAAGCAGTGATGCATCTTCCATTTTGTTGGTTACTTTGGCATTTTCATTCACAATGCTCAATGAATTATTATTTAAAGATCACTGATTCCTGGTATCTTTGAAGAATCAAGTAAGAAGAGACAACAAAATTCTGTTCCTCGGAAAACCTGTGGCAGACTGCCACTGAGTAAATGTGCTAAAGAGTAAGTGTGGCAAATTCAGAGAAACAGTTTCATTTAAATAGTTAAACAATAATAACAGAGAGAATGAGGGGGGAAGCTCACAAAAATTTGGTCTGGGAAGATGCTGAAAAACATCCACTTTATATAATATGTTGTGGATTGTGATGTAACTCCATCTTCAAATAATGTGCTCATCAATGACACCTCTCAACACAGTTACACATGTAGTGCTATATACATAATTCAGAGATTGTAGGCAAGAAGTTCAGGTTTGCATTATTTTTTGATCTCTGAATTTTCTGGAGTTTTTATGGTTATTAAACATAATGGATTTTTTACATTGATATCACCCTCTGTATATGATTGGCTATGGTTCTAATATTTTTTCATCCTGTTTTATTTAATTAGAACCAGTGTTTACATTATTTCCATATTTTTATGAAACATATTCATTTGCAAAATGACACATTTTCCAAAAAAGTGAAATATCAGGAGCTACTTGTTTTGGATTCATAGTCAGAAATGTTTTCAACAGCTCTTTAAAATCATTGTGACACTTACAGTCACCGCATTACTAGCTACTTGTATTGAACTCATCCTTTACAAACTGAGACAAGGTGGGGTTTTTGTTGTTATTGTTGTTTTTTGTTGTTTTTTTTTCACAACAGATATCATTAGATAGGAGAAAAAGTGATTCAGTACTAGAATCTGATATTCTGGTATGTTTTTAAACAAGATATTCACAGTTCTTTGTAGGTGGTCCAGTGACTCGCCACCACTGAAGAAGAATGCTGAGAGATGTGACAGGGCAAGCACATGGTGTGTTTTCTTCTTCTTATCAGAATTAGGTGATTCAGGAGGGAGTTATTGGTGATAGCTCACCAGAGAATATTTGTTATTGAAATAACTGGTATTTGGTTTCATATCAAACATCTCTGTCACCTTGGAAAACTGGCCTGTTTCATGGGCATACACTTTAATAATTTACTATTATTATCCCTCTTGATCATGAAGTTATTTTTATTCTTCTTGTTCCTTTGACTATTATGATTAGCAGCATACAGAAGAATACATAAACCCATACACATCATCAGTTTCAGGTGTCTTCTCCTGATATTTCACTGGAACCTTATACAGTTCTTTAGGTCTTGTGCTAAAATTCACATGCGTCTTTCAAATAGTTTAATAGAACCAGATAGCTAGTTTGGAGAGACATTCCAAAAGCCAAGGAGATTAAATCTATATTACTTTTTGTCTCCTTGATCACTCTTGCAAGTATTTTCCTTTACTGGACACTAATGCTTTTTGTGCATATCTTTCAAGACAAGTAGAGGCAATGGGCATGAATTGAAACACAAGAGGTTCTATACGAACCTTGAGAAATTTTTTCACTGTGAGGGTGACTGAGCACTGGAAAGACAGGTTGTAGAATCTCCACCTCTGAAGGTATTCAAAAGCCATCTGGACAAAATTCAGGGCAAGTGGTTATGTGTGACCCTGCTTTAGCAAGGGATTGGGCAAAATGGTATCCAGAAGTCCCTTCTCACCTCAGTCATTCTGTGATTCTGTGAAATAGCCATAAGTATCTCAAACAGAGAAATATAGACAAGACAATGAGTAACAAGAGGATAGAGCAAATAAAAACACCTGAAATCCTACAGAAGACAGCAGCCACAGGGAAAATGTTCAAGCAAGATTGTGATCTCTTGCTTTGAAAGTAAAGACGTTCACAGTTTTTGAAGGTAAGGAATATTTGTTTTAATACTAACGATATAAATCATTAGGCTTAATATACCATGTTTAAGTGAAGAAAAACAAAACAGTTCTCAGGCAATTTTATTAAGATTCTTAAACTGAACAATTTTTTTGTAAGAATCATTTCCATGAATGATATTAAAGAGAAGGACAACTTTCTTTTTAAAAAAGTTTCCAACTCATTTTAAGTTTTTGGTTCAAATATGTAATTTCAGAAAGATTGAGTCGTAATACACTAGTAGATTTTATGTGGATAACACTGAGAAGAAAGACTTCAGAAAACTATTGTCCTGAATTTAGAAGAAAGAAAAACAATGTCACGTCATTGGTTTCAATAAAAAGATAAAAAGTACTTTAAATTATGTATAAAAAAGAAGAGTAGCATATAAAAATTGAGTGAAATATTTTTCACAGACTGCTAAATAGAAGTGGAATAATATTACGAGAAGTGAAAATGTACAAGTGCAGAAGCAAATCAATCGAAGCAATCCTGTTCTTTGAATAAGATTGCCATATATATACAAAACAGGACATAAAGGCTTTAGGTACCTATAAAGAAATTAATCATAATTATTTGTAGAGGTAGGGTGCAACGGTAATCAATAAAGTTACAGTGGTTCAACAGTCTGTGGTGGTTCAACAGTGGTGCAACAATCAAAGTGATTTCTTCATGAATTGGAAAATAAAACCTAACTCTGTGGAACACAGAGGCATATCGCAACTTGGCAGCCTTCTGCGCACCCTGGAGCTCATCCCACTTGTGCTGGTATTGCACACCATCAAGGAGGCCATTTCCAAACTTCCATCACCTGCCAATACTTGTACAAAATTACTGGTCATGAAGAACTGTCTCCCAGTATAAGATCATTCAGAAGTCTTCCTGCCAGTCTTTGGAGACACTCTGCACTAATGATGGAATAAAGGTTATGTCATTATTATTAGCTGTGATAATTATGCATTTGTAAATTATCATAAAGACACTGATGCACTGATACGTGGTATTAGTCATCCGCTTTTCTTTACTATTATCTTAAAAAATGTCTTTTTGTCTCATGGACCATTAGACTTTTATTAAGACATCATCAATAAGATTTGAAACTTAAGTAGCCAGAATTGCTTCTTAAGCATCAGCTTCAAGAAGCTCAGCTCTTTTGACTAAAAACTGTATGTGCAAATAGATAACTACAGTATAGAAACTTTTGAACCTTTACCTCACAACTGACAGCTGTGTCACATAAATCACTCTTTCTTTCCTCCTGATCATTTTGGCACAGTTTCTTCAATGGAATTACTATCTTAGGGTAGAGATGATTCTTTATTTACCTGACATAACAAAATTAGCCGAGTAAAATGTTGTTTCTCCAACTTTGGAAAATGCTAAACTGTTCACTAAAGAGGTATTTTTTTTTTCTAACTGAAAAATGTGTCCATATAAGTGTTATGTCCTCAGAAATCATTTATTGATGGTAGATACAGACTTTACAAGTGGTCCAGATTTAGAATTTCCCTCTTTTTTAAAAAAAAAAATAGAATTTTTCAAAGTTTATTTTCATTCTCTATGAAAACTAAAATGAGTTTAAAAACAACATTTTGTAAAAGAAAAAATGTGAAAAAAAGTCATCTCAGCTTAACTAATTTGAACAGTTCTTTGATTACACTGAAAATCTTTCTAGTTTATATGTTTCATTGTATTGTTTATGCAGCAAAATACATTTCACAATGCAACGTGGCTTTTGAGAGAAAAAATGTTATAACTATGGAATGTTAGCCATTAATCTCTTCTTGATGAAATTTAAAGGACTAGGTCTATCTCCTCATATGGTGTTCATTCATATCGTAATAGTTGAATGGATCAAATAGCCCTCCCTCTTAAATTTTAATTATATCTTCTTTTAGAATAAAAACAATGCCTTAGCTCCTTTTTTCTGATACGTTAGTACTTAAGATACTCTTTAATTCCTGGCATTATGGGGTTTACTATTTGTTGTTCCTCTTGCTTTCTCTTCTCTCAATACTTTCTCTTCTCCTTCTCTGAGTACCTGTTCCTCTCTTGCATTTTTCAGTTACAGTCACAGTGACTTGCAAAATTTCCTACGAGAAAGAAATATGGAATCAGAGGCAAATATTTCCACACATAAGTATACTGTACAAGTGTATAGTATATATACATGATATTAAAATATGTCACCAGACCAATGTCTTAATATCTTTCATCTCCTGTTTTGCAGGTGAGATATTTTAAGGTAATTTTTTGTGTCCTATAAGATACTTGAACATTAGAAGTTTCTTCCCTTGTTCATGCAGTGCTTACTGTTTTTTGCATTCCATTCAAGCTTCAAGGCAGTAAGTTACAACAAATAAGTCAGACCATATATACCAGCAATTCTTGCAGTATTCATCTTGTTACATTGCGGGCTGCATCCGTGGAATTTGATTGGGTTACTGCTAAGTGTGGAAGTGCAGAATAAGAAAAAAATATGTCCTCTGCATCTTTCTTAAAAAAACTAGTAACTAATTCTTTATTATTTAATTGTATTAATTTCCTGAAAGCCTTCAATTAATATTTAGAAGTGTTCTACATCTGATTTTCATTAAATAATTTATAATTTATTCCTGACAGCATTTTAAGTAAGGATAAGATTTTTATTCTTTTTTTTTCTTGGTTTTATAACAGTTTACCATTATAAATGGAAAGGATAAAGTCTTATTTTTACTTCATATTTTAAAAGCAATCTGTAGAACTATCTGTCAATTACTAAATTTTAATTGCTTTCTAACACAATGTGCAAAAGTCTATATTAAATCATTATAAAGATTTTCATAGGTCCATCTGACATCTAATTCTCATCAGTGAAATACCATATCTAATCAAGATCTTTTTATTTTTTTGCATACCATGAGGGAAAATACGATTTTGATACCTGATCCTTTAAATATTTATGCAAAAATCCTGACACTAATCACAGGAAGAAGTAAAAAACTAGAATAAATAAAGTTCTAGTGAAAAAATTCATATTAAAGGCAATTACAGAACTTAAACTACAATACTTCTTTTATTTTTCCCTAAAAAAAATAAATGACACTCTGAGGAGCAAGATGTTTGGGTGTTTGATCAATATTGTTGATTTACATAATACTTGCATAATATAGGGAAAAAAATGCAATAAATTTTCCATGAGGTGCCATTGCATTAGTAGGTGTTGGATAACCCTGAAAACTTACTCCTGCATGAGACACCTTTGTTGCTCTTGCTTAGAAGTATAAAATCTGCAGAAGATAATTAAGTCCTTGTACTACAATACTCTACCTACTCTAGCATAAATTCTCACCTGTAGACTGTCCCAGTGCAGCCACTTCTATTCGAATAGTATGCTGTGAATTTTATTCAATACACATCTCAAAGAGATGTCTGTGAATATAAAATAATTAATTTCCTTTTTGTTCTTTCTGACACAGACAATGTAAATTAACTTTCAAAGTTCTTTGAAAATACATTTTTTTAATATTAAAATTATTTCCTCTTCAAAATATCCTTTTTTTTTATTTTATAAGGTTTTGATTTTTTCGCTAAGTGATATGCTTGGGTTTCTAATTTTTTAATTATAGAATCAATCACTCGCCAATTAATTTTTTTAAAATTATCTGTTTCTGTATCAGTGAGGAATTAGTGTATATTTCCTTTGCCTTTACATTTTCTTCCACTGTTCTTATTTCTTATCTGATCCAACTGAAGAGAAAGAAAAAAAAAGAAATTATATTTTTATTACATATTATATAACATCGTTTATTTTCAGGGATAGTATTTGATGTAAAGTCACACCCGATGTTCATATTTTGATCCAGTGATCGTCATGTTTATACAATTCTATACATTCTGTCTATACAATATGGGATGTGGAATATGAACTTGAGTTGCAGTCAGTATTTATGTAAATACTCCACACAACTGGATTGTATCTCACTGTGTGATGCTTGGTTTAATATGTCAATTTAAAAAAAAAAAAAGGCAAAAGATACTTTTAACTTTTCGCTTCTGTCTAGACCATCCATCCTAAAGCTGTATCTTATACTAACGATTTTGATAGAATAATATTTTCAATGTTATTGATAGTTATATAGTCATTCACTTGAGGTAAGAAAAAAAAAAGTGGCTTATTATTTTATAATATTTTTGTTGAATGCAACAGAGAAAATACTCCTATGAAGAGCTGTGCAATTTTTTTCAATCATAATTCCAGAAGTAAAGATTATCCCAGTTTTTGCATTATTACATATTGGATGACATTTAGATTATCTGTCTCTGAATGGCCAAAGCTTCATTTTACTCTGCTGGGATATGTCGTTCCAAGGAATTTAGTTGCAGATCAACAAGTGTTTTCACTATTATTATTCAGGAAAATGATTTCTGCAACTTGCAGCATGTTATAAATGGTTGATATAGTTGTTGTTTTGCTGTTTGTTTTTAAATTAGTGTCCTAATTCTTCATTCAGGTGTCAAAATAAAGTTCTTGGTTTTTCAAGGTGTGATGAGCACCAACATTTTCTTTTTCTGAAAGACACTTTCCATTATTCTAGCAATTAAAAAGAGGATGTTATGCTGAAGAGTTCCTATATAACTTCGAAACTCAGCTATTAAATACTGGGGTAAATAGCTGGCTTATTTTTAGTGAAGGTATATATTATCTTACTCCATTTGTTTCTTTCGCTTTGTTTTTTGTCCTGATTTCAGCTGGGATAGAGTTAACTTTCTTCCTAGTCCTGATATAATGCTGTATTTTGGATTTAGTATGAGAATAATTTTGATAACACACTGACATTTTAGTTGTCGTTAAGCAGTGCTTACACTAAAGTCAAGGACTTTTCAGCTTCTTATGCGCTGCCAGTGGGGTGGATAAGAAGGTGGGAAGGGCACATCCAGGACAGCTGACCCAAAGTGGCTAAAGGGATATGATATGTCATATCATATGATGACCTGCTCAGCATATAAACTGAGGGAGTTCTCTGGGGAGCAGCTGCTACTCAGTGACTTGGCTGATCATCAGTCAGTGAATGGTGAGCACTGTGCACCATTTGTTTCGTATATTTATTTTTTTCTCTGTCTTTTTCTGTCCTATTAAACTGTGTTTATCTCAACCCACGAGTTTTATCTTTTTTTTTCCTATGTTATCCCTCATCCCAGTGAAGGGGAGTGAGTGGACAGCTGGGTGGTATTTAGCTGCCTGCCGGTTTAAACCACAACATTTTTCCTTAGGCAGCTTCACTTACACCATGGTCTTAGACCATGAAAAGGAGATTGTTGCTGCTGTAGAGGGAGAAACCAGGATAACCGAAGGCAACACAGGTCTTTATATACACAAATTCAGTCGATCATTCTTCTCAAGTTTTCCATGCAGCTAAAATGGTTAACAGTATAAGTTTAATACATGTGCTCATATTTTTCTTGATTCTAAGTGAATGCAAAACAAAAATAGAGAAACAGATAGCAAAAAAAATAGATTTACAAAGGGAACATAAATATCACTCAAAAGATAACTTATGCATCCATTTATAAACAGAAATCTAAGAAGCTGATGTTTAAGACAAGATTTCCTCAGACTTCTTTTGTTATCAAAATACTGGATAAGTGCTGGAAGTCAAATACAGCTAAGTGTTGTTTTATTCACAAAATATTATGGCAACATTCTCCTGGGTTCCTTCTAAATATTCTTAGAGCAATATAAGGATAGCAGGTTTTGTGAAATATAGAAGCATCTGGGCTAGTCTAGATGAGCCTGTTGAAATATTCTAAGTAAATTAATCACATCAGGACAGACTTTTTCATGCGTAATTTATACTACAACCAAGAGAGGATTCTTAGCTGAACCAGCTGAACTACGATATTCAGTGCTGAAATCATCAAACCCTCTGGAGCTAAGTTTTCAAAGACTTACAAGATTTTATTTGCCTTATTTAACAATTTATTTCTTAATACTAGATAAAGAGACTCCATAAAGCTAATCAGGCCACATTCTATTCCACATATTTTCCCAGTAATTATTTTATCTCTTACTAATATTTTCATTTTTTCTTAGGTTTTGGTTTGAGGTTTTTGTGTGGTTTGTTTGGGGTTTTTTTTTTTTTGCAGGGAGTGTGTTTTTTTTCAGGGGGTACCTTTCATGAAATGGAAAATATGGAACTGACAATGTAAAGCTCTTTATGTATTCCACAATCGCAAGCATCTCAAAACTACTTTATTTTGGCCTGTAAGGTTTGGGGTACCACCAAAGACTAAGATCTCATTGCTCCTATTTTCAGTGCTTGCTTAGTACATAAAATTCGAGTGATGCTTTTTTTTTTTTTCTTCCTCATGTTCTGTTGTCTCCATGCACTGTTTTGTACAAGTACTTGCTTTTCCAGCTGGTATTGTAAACATCACCATCTTGCATATGTTAAAAAATGAGCAGCCTGCTCTTTCCACTTTTAAAACTCAGAGTAGCAGAAGCAGATTGGCATTGTTTTTTGACATGCACAGCGTACATTACTGCAAGATGTCATATTTCCCCAAAGGGGTACTCAGAATGTCAAGAAACTTGGACTAGACACAACAAGATCATAAATATGCTACAGAGAACACACCAGGATATTTGTATAGGATTATCATTAGGTATCAGATGAATACTATTTCATCACATGTTCTCTGTAGAGTAGGATTTGATGGTTACATACTTGTGATAATACAAATTTTATCACTATTTTAATACCACTGCTTTGCACATAACATTTAAAAAATAAGTGGTGCTTTGATTTTTTATATAGTGGTGCTTTTATTTTTTATACAGTTTAGATTTTTTTAAAAATTAGGTAAGAAATGATTGCAATAATAAAATTTTCCGTGACCATAAATTGAACTTATTTTTCCCTCATACAAGTAGTGTGGATATTCACATTGTGCTAGGAACATTAAAAACACAATCAGAAATAGCCCACATCTTAAAAACTACAAATCTGAATTAATTTGATACGGAAAAATTTACATTTATAACCTTCAAATGGGAAAAAAAAAAAAAAGTTTTATCTTATATCTTTTAAGTACAGATTTTACATTGTGTTAATTTAAAAACACAGGCTAAAAGAAAAAAAAAAAAAAATTCCTTTCATTTTGATCCAAATCCCTCTTCCCCAAAAATCTAGTAAAACAAAATGTAATGAACAGTTTTATGATTTACTTAGGCCACAACCTTATTAACTCCCCTGGGAACTATTTGCAATAATGTACACAGTGCAAGGCATGATTCCTACTTTAATGGTTCCTATCTTGTGGATAGCTTCCATTCTAATAAATCTCCATCCAGGAAAACTCAGAAAAAGAACAGAGAACCTCCTGCAAGCCAAGGCTACAATATTTTGATCACACAGCTGGTCTCAAACTACTGTGACCCATAAATGCAACCCTGAAAGAAAGGATAAAATGGAACAATTTAGCACATATAAACCATTGATTTACCTTCTGCAGGTGGAGCTTTTATATCTCTGTATGCTTTCAGATGTCACCGTTGATAACCTTAACTTAACGGATCCCTATTTCTATGTGAAATAACCAAACCAACCCTGAACATATTAAATCCTGATTTACCAGCAGATTCTTAACAATACATCTCTCTAAACAGCACTGTCATGAACTGACACCCTATTCCTGTAGTAACTCCCTCCCTGTGAAAAGGCAAGATCCTGATACTAGCAGATACTGCTAGAAGCAATGCTGTACTGCAGTAGCTTTGCACAACTTAATTTTCCTGTACTCCTGCAGTTCTCTTTATGTGTTCAGAGGCTGAGGGTATGAATGTTACATCTGGGTTTCACACTGCAGGTTTTTACACTCCCCAGGTACACAGTACCCTTTTCTTCCCATACCTTATGTAGAAACCTCTTCTCCAAGAGCTTTAGTATCACAGATTGTACAATCATGTTCTGCAAGGTCTCAGTCTGACCCTAAAATAGAATTCAATGTATTTCCCCATGGCTTAGATATCCAACTAAATGGTGCAGGAACTGAGGTTTATACAAGGACAGGTTTATACAAGATCAGAAAAAAATAGAAAAAAAATGAATTTTCAAAAGTCTAACTGTGCCAGACAACTTCCTTTCATTACTTCCAGCACCAGCTCTAATTTTGCTCATTTCATAGCCTAATCCAAATATTATGTGAGATATTTACAACCTTGAGATATACATATTGTGCATCTCTTCACAAAAACATCCAGTCTCTAGAATAAGCACACCCTTCGGTTCCTCTCTCAGCCCTGCCATCCTGTTTATTGGACCATTGATTGAGTTTTTCCTCAATATCTGCAATCAATATTTAAACAAACCTCATGACCTGTGCCTGACTATCCTGTACCTTTCCCATAAGTAAGTAAAGACCAGGCATTGTATAACTACCTGTCTTTTGACAGAGCCCTGGCTACTGCTTCATCATCTGTGCCTCAGTTGCCTTTCTGTGGTGAAGGAAAGAAGTCAGTTCTTTCCAACTGGATATTTCTGAAGGTATGGATAAACTTCATTCTGCCACAGAAACAGCTGAGTGAAGAAGTTACTCCTGGTTAAGACTGTATCTTATCACACTGAGTATGTTGTTATGAACTTGTTCAGCACAGTAGGTCTTCCTGCGGTGGTGCTTGACATCAAATCTGAATTTTTTTTCTGAATTTGATCAAAAGTATCTCATCACATTCTGGGTCCTGGTATAATTATATTCCTTTGGCTGTTGCCTCCGGGGACTAGAGGCTGCCGGCTGTTTGTGGACTGGTTGGTAACCCTGTTATTGGAAAATATAAATTTATTACTAAGAAAGCATCACATCATATTTCTGACCATCATCACAGCTTTGCCATTTTCCAACATTCTTAGATGGAGGAGAGACTTCTCTTATTCCTCAAGGTTCACCCATCCATCCCTCAGCTTACAAAGGCAGAAGGAGAGAGTCATGTGTTTTGGGAAAAGGTCCAATCAGTCATCCACACCCTGGAAAAGTGTGAATTTATTTGTGAAACAAGAAATCTCTCTGCCAGCTCTCACACCCAGCATCTGGCCTTGTGCTGCTCTGCATGCCAGCTGGTTCCCCATGTGAAGTCCTTCCTCACACTCAGCCATAAGTTCACTGCAATGTAGAAAGGTTGGAGGCAAAGCACAGCAAAGGTGAAAATAAACGGCTTCTCCAGCCCCATGCTTCCCTTCTCACCTCTACAGGGAAAACCATTATGCTGGGGGGATAAAATCTCAATTTTAATGCCTGACCTTGACCCTATTGCTAACTGGTCATCTTCATTTCTCGTCTGTGCCTTCCCAGGTTGTTATTATGAGATAATTTCAGTAACAATCTGTCATAACTCTGATAATTGTGCAAGTTTTTTGGGACATGAACGTCACAATGTCACAGAGCTGCATGTAACCACACCACAGGGCTCTTCAAGCTTTAAGGGGATGCTTAGGCTTGGGATGACAGGATGTACCTATCCTCCCACTGCGCATAAGGATCAAAGGCTTATCTTGGTCTTGCTCATACTCACCCAGTTTCTGAGCACCTGTCTCGCTATCTTCAGAGGATGAAGCTTTTAAAGGAGATACTTACTTTCCTCTGGTTCTGACAAAGACCTTTGAGACTTTGATCGGATGGGAGCTATACTCAGAATGCTAGGCAATCGAAAACTTAAAAAAAATCATGCATCTGTTTTGAAATAATTGTGTCTATCAAAGAAAGGCAAGCATATACTTCTAACGATGAAGCACAGAATAAATACAGGATGGACTACTGCCACCTCTTGGCTACCTATATTTTAATTTTTTTTTAAAAATATTTTTGAAAAAAATTAAGAATTGTTCATGGTAAGAATTTTAATGTCAAACACCAAAAAAGTAGCCTTTCCAAATATTTTTTATGATGTTATCAAAACAGGAAATGGGTAGTGTCTCACCAAAAAGAACAGATGTGTAACATGGTGAGACAGAACGCCAGTAGCGCTACTGAGCTGGCTGCAACATCTCAGTGAAAATCTCAGTGAAAATCTCAGCTGTACGAACCACATCTGGACATTAACTCATACAAATCAGAAACCTGAAAATTTAGAAAATCTGATTCCATAAAAGTCACTAATTTTTTGTCAGATTCCATTCTCAGCGTAGTTTGCAACTATTTTTCAGAATGTCTCTAGGTGATTACAAGCCTTAGAAACCTAGAACTCTAGGTTTATGACCACATTTTTATTCACAAAATGTAGAGCTGTGTGTGAAAAATGGGCATTGAGCTGTTTAGTATTTTATTCTTCTCTGATTGTCATAATTAAAAACACCTCTATTAAATTTGAACACGCAACCAAATGCCCGACAAATGTAAGTTAGATGCAAGCTATTAGAATGCAAGCTGAGGATTCTAAATTTTTCATGTACTCAATAGGTCATCAGGGAATAGAAGTCTGCAGTATTTTCCATATATTACAACTTTACAGAGCAGGAAGAATAGCAATTAAGTCACAAAATGCTGTATCAATACATTTGTTGTACCTAGAAAGGTATCAGAGATCTGTACCAGAAGCAGGTACATTTAAAATCATTTTACAGTTAACAATATTGCCTCTACAAGACAGATACCCAAATATTGATACTAATATTGTTCAAGTTATGGCCTGTTGTCCCTCATCAAAACATTTCATACAAATAGAACACTTCATCAAATTATTTCTAACACTTTGTCACTTCAATAGAAAAAAATATGAAAAATTATTCCAACTTCTGACAACTAAAAATGAAAGCGTTTTGGATATGCAAGAAGGAATGTTTAAGGAAAAGCTAAATACTTTCCCTAAGACTGATGAAAATTTACTGAGTTTTTTATTATTACTTTTTCAAGCAAAATCTGAAAAAAAAATAAAAAGATGAAACAGATATTTCAGGTGGAATTTCAATATTGAAGACTTTTTTTTTTTTAAATTAACACAAATATTTCAATCATTTATAGGTACTTGTGTCACAACTCATAGAGAGTTATTAGTCCAAAATTACAAGGAATGCAAGTAAATAACTTAAATGTAGTTAGACATTGCTTACTATATTCTTTTCTAGAAAACCCTGAATGAACCAGTGTGATTCAAGAGCTGAACTTCCATTGAATTTCTTTTGTGAACAGATAAAAGCTATTCTAAAACTAAGTCATTGTCATTGTTTTCTGGTAAAATATAAAGACATTATCTCTTTAAACAGTTTAAACATTTTGTAGTGGAAAATCCCATTTACTATCAGGACATTGCAGAATTTGATAGAATGTCACGGCATATATGTCACTCTGTATATGTATCAGTAAAGTCAACATTTTCTGAGTGCAGAGGAGTCTGTGTGAACTAGTTGTATTTAAATGGTACCACAAGCTTCTCAGACTTTCAACTCCCCTACGTGCTGTGGGCCTCCACAATGATGTCAAGTACATAAATTATTGTGAACATATCTTTCATTATGCCTTGGCCTGCAAACCACAGTGATAAACTAATAAGCTAATGGCTTACGACCATCTCAAAATTCCCTTATGAGGTTGAAGGGGAACAAGAGAAAAGAAAAAAGAGCGAAGAAGAGAAAAGCAAAAACGTCCTCCAAGTGGCCAGCATGAGAGAGAAGCAACAGCAAACTCCAGAATAACATTGTTTCTCAGGCATCCTTCCCAGTTTTCTCCCATATACTTTTTGCTTAGCAGCAATACATTTTTCACTAGGACCTACTCAAACCGCTCACTGGGTCTATCTGTCCATGATGTTATTATTGGAGCATGCTTGACCAGATACAAGTGATGCACTTGAATGGATTGTTAAGCTTTGTGCATGCTTATTATAGGGTAATATTTGTTGAACTGCTAGGCTCTGGAGTTGCAAACTAAAAGTTGTGATGGGAAAGGCAAAGACGTCTTAGAATAGAGTTATAGACTGAAAGCTACAAGGCCAAGGAGCAGAGACAGAGGAAGAACAGGACAATGTGAATAGCAAAGGCAACCCCTTTCCACAGAAAACCCAGCACACCTGTAGTTCAGATTCCATGAGTGCGAGTCCATGGGGAGATGAGCACCTGGAATAGGAGGCTAAAGGCACTGCCATGGCAGCCTTGTGATAGGTGGGCAAAAGGTTGTAGAGCTGCTTATGGACCACAGGAAGAGTTTTACTGGATGGCTTCTCACATTGCAAGGCTGTATTGGGTTTGCATGGCAAGATTTTGTAGTGGAGAGGCTGCGGGGGTGGTTTCTGTGCAAAGGGACCAGAAGCTGCTTCTATGTTGGACAGAGCCAGTTCCAGCTGGCTCCAAGACAGACCCATCTCTGGTCAAATCTGAGCCCATCAACATTGTTGGTAGTACACGCATGATAAAATATTTAAGAGGGGCAAAAAAGCTGCTCAACAGCAGGTGGGAAAGAGGAGTGAGAAAATGTGAGAAAACCAGCCCTACAGAAACCAACATCAGAGAAGAAGGAGAGTGAGGAGGTGCTCCAGGCGTTGGAGCAGAGATTCCCCTGCAGCCAATGGTGAATACCATGGTGACACAGGTTGTCCCCCTGCAGCCCATGGAGGTCCCCAGTGAAGGAGATATCCACATTGCAATCCATGGAGGACCCCACACCAGAGCAGGTGAATGTACCTTCAAGGAAGCTGCAGCCGATAGAGAGCCCATGCTGGAACAGCCTCCGGACAGGAACTGTGGCCCATGGAGAGGTCTCCACACAGGAGCAGTTTTCTGATAGGACTTGTGACCCTGTGGGGGACCCACACTGGGACAGTTTGTTCACTGAGGACTGTACCTCAGGGAAAGGACCCATACTGGAGCAGTTCTTGAAGAGCTACTGCTATAGGAAGGATCCATATTGGAGAATTTGGTGAAAGACAATCCCATGAGTGGCACCTCACTCTGGAGCAGGGGAACAGTATGAAGAGGAAAGAGTGGCAGAGAGGAGCTGTTATGGACTGACTGGAATCCCCATTCCCCATTCCCCTCTACAGCTCACGTGGAAGAAGTAGAAGAGATGGGAGTGAAGTTGAGCCTGGGAAGAAAGGAAGGGTGAGGGGAAGGTTTTTTAAGATTTGTCTTTATTTCTTTTTATCTTTTTTCTGATTAATTGGAAATAAATAAAATTCATTTCCCTAAGAAGAATCTGTTTTACCAATGACAGTAATTGGTAAGTGATCTCCCTGTCCGTATCTCTACTGATAAAATTTTAGTCATATTTTCTTTCACTGCCCTGTTGAGAAAGGGGCACCTGGTGACCAGCCAAGGTCACCAAGGTTCACACACCACAAAGGCCAACACACTTTGGCACTCTGCAACATAGAATCATAGAATCATTTTTGTTATAAAAGACCCTTGAGACAATCAAGTCCAACCATTAACCTAACACTGCCAAAACCATCACTAAACCATATCCTGTTTTAAGAAATGTTAAATTAAGAAGCAAATTTTTAGAAATTAAAAAGAAAAAAAAAAGGACAAATAAATTAGAATTAAAAAGGAAATAGAAAATTTTCAGATCCTTTTGCAAATGTATTATTACAGGAAAGATATTCTGAAACAACTGTATATTCCCTAAAGTCATTCTAGACAGACCATGGAATAAGCAGTCAAGGTTTTTAATTTTATACATAAAAAAGGGTAGTCCTTGAAACACCGGTGGGCAAATCTAGTTACAACCTCTGGGTATTGAACTCCTACTAGTATGTAATTGTACAACATACTTCATGCTTCTCAGCAAGATAATCTTAATTACCTATTTCCTCCTTTTTATTTTTTCTTTACTCTTCCAGAACCTGACACCAAAAGTTACTCTGTTTCTGCATCACTGCTTTTCAAAGAAAATTCCAACAAAAAGAAAATCTCTAACTCCATATTATAGAGATAGAATTGCTTTCTACAAAACTGAAGGAAAACAGCACACAAATAAGATGGGGTTTCTTTACAGTTTTTTTTACAGTTGTATTTTTGAATATATACATATATATATACTTCTTTCTTCTTTCCTGCAAGACGATGCTCTTGCTTGCACTACATATATTTGATGAATCTCTATTTTCAATTTGCTACTCTGACTGTGTCACCTGAAATATCTGGTCATCCTCACTTGCTTCTCCCTTTAGTCAATACCACTTTGCTGCTATTATCAGCTTCAGGTATTTTCTTTCTTTTAATTTTCACGTATGTAATGGTGTTACTTGAAAGTGAAGGTGCGGATTCTTTTGGGCTGTCCTGAGGTGTTTCACTTTCAGATGATGTTGATGCTTTGCCTTCTGTACTTGCCAGCTACACTTCGCTCCTTTCGTTATTTTCTGTTTCTTGTTTCCTAGTGAGCAGCAATCTGATGAACTTAGAGATAGCCACTAAAGGAAGCACAACAAAACAGATCCCCAAAGAAAGAATTGCTCTACAGCCAGTCAAGCTCTAGTGTTAGAACTAGAGACCAATTAAATAAAACAGAATATAAAAAGAAGAATTTTATTACAAAAAGAAAGAAAGCAAAGAGGAAGACCTTAAACATTAAAATATTTAAATAAGGTTAAATAGTAGGCATTCATTTAAATAAGCCCACATATAATGATTCTATATTTTCTTTCTTATTAGTGGACCTATTCCATAAACTGACAAAAACAAGTTTGTATTTACACACTAAAACTGACCCTTTAATAATGTTCTAGCTTTTTGAAAATATTATTCACAATTAACTTTCTTTAAGTTATTTATATATATAGAAATACAGTTTTCACATTTATCTATTTTTGTATTATTATGCATTACTCTAAATCAGAAGCAGTTTTACAGGAAGGTATTCAAAAATTAAATGTCATTGTTCATGCTTTCTGGCAGGCACGACTTATTTCTATTGCTGAAATCCCAATGACCTTTTTAATCTAACACACCTCTAGAAAAAAATAAGTTGAAATAAATTCTTATTATGGTTTTAAGATTGGTTTCCTGAGAAAGAAACAAAAATTCCTTAAAATATAAAGTGATAAGAATTTTATTTTAGAAATGATAAAACACATCCATTATTTTCCATTACTTTTTCATCATATTAAATAAAATTAAAATGTAATTAAAATGCTTGAATTGACAAAAATCCTGTGTTAAATAATCAAAAAATTAGATTAAAATGTTGATTGCAAATATGAGCAACAACAGATTTTCAGTATTGTTTTCATTTTCAGAAAGAAACCACTTCTTTAAAACGCTGAGAGTTATTTTGTGTTAATAAACGTGTTTGTGTTTTGTGTTCTGTATTTCATTTCTCAGAAGAAGCTAAATTTAATGCATGCAATTCCTGTAAGCCCCTTGTTCACCTGTTCATTTCTGATTATCCTCACTATTGAGCAAGATAAATATAGCTGCATTAAAAAATTATATATAATAAATAAAAATTAAATTTTGGAGTTGAACAGAAAAAAAATACTACACAGTCTTCTAGAATTCTTGATTTGAATTTTAATCAAGTATTATTTGTGAAGTATTTTGAACTCTTGACCTTCTGTAATGTTGTTACTTAAAAAATGATAAGATGGTGCTACAATCTAGGTCACCATTAACTTTAGACATGAACAGAAAATTATTTTAGGAAATCAATGAAGTTTAAATGACCATGTAATATCATGTGTTATCAGCACAAGATTTCGACCAGCTCATGAAAGAGTAGTTAATGTAATTTCATGTAATTTAAGTAATCTCCCTCTTAAAGAAGTCTCCCAGAACAAAATCAAAACAAGAATCATTCAAATCAGAAAGACATAGCCTTTCAAGATCTATTCTGACCAAACTACCAGTTGCAGTCATAAGAAGTATTTTCCAAGTCAAACTAGACATTTTTTCTCTGCTACTCACAGATATTAACACTCTGAAATTCTAATTTTTAAGGGTTATTTGAAAATATTTTGAGATTCACACTAATACTTATCACAATAAAACTCTATCATATTCTTTTCTATTAAATCATTTATATTGCCCTTGATCTATGGATGAGCTGTTTACCTGTTGTCCTTCACGCCAAGTAGTTTGTGTCTTGGTAAAATTCCAACATGTTTAATTGCAATTTGGAAAGTAAATATTTCCCCATCATTCTGAACTGAAATGTCATTCTCCTTCTCTTGTGCTAAACATGTTTGTGTTATTCTATACTTTTAGCTTCATTTATCTCTAGAATTAGATGTATTTCACCACTCAATGAAATATCTGCTGCAAAATTGTACAAACTGATTTAGGGAAAGCATTTTGAAATGAAAATGACAGCTAGACAGAAGATAGATAAGCAGATTATTAGATGGAAAGAGAAGTGGGTTTTACACTGAATAGAAAGTGTAAAGACTAACTTTGAAAGCAAAATTGAACAAAGTGTGTAATATGGTTGTTACTGAACAAAAAAGATGTATTTGCTTAATAGTCAGAATTCAACTCTCATACATTGTAAATATATGTTTATTTATTTCATTCGCTGTATACTTTCACAGGTTTGTGTATGTAATACATACTTGTTTGGAAGTAGAAATGTGTCCATACAGCATGAGAAGACAATTTCACTTTAATTTTTTATACTAGTTTTTTGCCCCAGGACTGATCTAGGGCTGCACAAGAAAGTGAATGTTAAACCTGTGATTTACCTGATGCACTCCCTTTTGTGCTTAAAGAGTGTTATCTGGAGTTCTGTGCTTGCTTCTTACAAAGCATCCTTACCTTTTCTCCCCAAGACACCTTTTGATGCAGCTTTACAGTGATTTTCTTTTCCTCTCTCCTTTGTGATGACATCTAATTTTGGGGGAAACCCAAACATTACAAGTAGTGCTGATTCTAAACCAACTAATTGCAATTCAAAAGAGATTTAGAATCATAGAATAATAGAATAGTTTGGGTTGGAAGACACCCTTAAAGGTCACCTAGTCCAAGTTTTCCTGCAATGAGCAGGGACATCTTCAACTAGATCAGGTTGCTCAGAGCCCTGTCCAACTTCACCTTGATTTCCAGGGATGGTGCATCTACCACCTCTCTGGACAACCTGTTCCAGTGTTTCACCATCTTCATTGTAAAAAATTTCTTCCTTATATCTGGTATGAATTCTCCCTCTTTTAGTTCAAAGCCATTACCCATTGTTCTGTCGCAACAGACCCTGCTAAAATGTTTGTCCCCGTCTTTCCTTTAGGCCTGTAGTTGTGGGGGACCATGTCAAAGGCCTTATGGAAGTCCAGATAGATGACATCTGTAGCTCTTCCCTTGTCCACTGATGTAGTCCCTTCATCATAGGCGGCTATTAGGTTGTTCAGGCATGACTTGCCCTTGGTGAAGCCATCCTGCCTGTCTCAAATCACCTCCCTGTGCTTTAAACTAGTCTGTCCTAGTCTAGGTAGTCTAGATTCAGGAGGGATCTTACTAGGCACAGATGTGAGGCTGACAGGTCAGTAGTTCCCAGGGTCCTCCTCTCTACCCTTTGTAAAAATGGGTGAAATGTTTCCCTTTTATTAGTCACCAGGGGCTTCCCGTGATTGCCATCACTCTTCAAATATATGGAGAGTGGCTTGGCAACTACATCAGCCAATTCCCTCAGGACTCTGGGATTCATCTTGTCAGGTCCCATAGACTTCTGTACATTCAAGTTCCTCACATGGTCACAAACCTGATCTTCTCTTACAGTGGACTTTTATCCCCCAGTCCCTGTGTTGCAGTCCATCCACTTGAGAAGTGTGGGGAGTGAGGTTGCCAGTGAAGACTGAGGCCAAAAAAGTTGTACCTCAACCTTCCCCTTGTCCTTTGTTACTAGTTTACTAGTCTTGCTCATCAAGGCAGGCACACTGTCTTTGACTTTCCTTTTCTGGTTGACATGCCTGCAGAGACCCTTATTATTCTTTGCATTCCAGTCTCTGTACAGCTTTAAAAGACCAGAGCAGGTGCAGAAACTATAAATTTCTGCTTTTCACAAGTTTTTTTTTCAGATACAGTCATGCATAGTGCAGCAGCCTTGCCTGTGAGACATGACAACGCTGAGAGGTCTAGCTTTCGTTAGTTGTAGCATCCTAGTGCTCCAGTCAAAATTCAATTAGTCTTAGTGCCATTGGTGCTCTTGATGAATGAAGCAAAATGTTAATCCTTGCTCATTTCCGAGGAAGTTCTGCCACCTACCAGCTGAAAATGCATGACTGTGGCATCAAAAATCACTGAACCCATTCAAATTATAAGACTGACAGCAGTAAAAGCAGATAAACACTTAGCTATAAGATAGTTGTAAAATTAATCTGACCTGTATTTAAAATGGGTTGTTTGGGAATTTTGCTGTGCTTTGTGGAATATTACAAAAATACACCACCTCTTTTTTTTTTTTT
>VXAK01000920.1:311-18382 GCA_013399435.1 Arenaria interpres
TTTTTTGAATGATTGGCATCATTCAAATGTAATCAGGTTATTTTATTCATTGTTACTGCTTTGATGAAATGCTTTATATGCAGTAGATTTACAAAAATATTGTTCATACTGATCAGAATTAAATTTGTATAGAGCAGAGTTTTAAAACAAATTGTAAATAGCACTAAACATTTTCTTTCTGCAACCTGTACTGATAGACTCTTCTGTAAACTAAATAAAAGAATATTGTAGTGCATTTTGGTGGTGTTTTAAGGGTTGTAACTGGGTCTGTAACTACTTTTAATAATACTTCTTAATCTGGAAACTAAGGATGGACTCCATTTTATTTATTTAAAAAAAAAAGCTGGGGGGGGTGGCAGGCAAAACCTGCTGAAAACTGGTCAACACCTTAAACACCTCAGTAACACAGGCTCGGATCGGAAATGGCTATGACAATAATAAAAAAAAAAAAAAAAAAAGAAAAAAGAAATGGACTGAGGCGTGACATGTTTTGTTAGTTAAACAAGTCTTTCAGATGCATTGATTTTGAAAAATGAATGTTTGAAACGTAATCTCGGTTAGAAAAAGTAGCTGGGTACTTCACTATAAGTACGTGAAGATCCAGTAGCTTCTAGATAAAATATTTGGCGAGCTTGAATAGCAAAGTATGTGGGGTTCCCTTTTGCTGAGATGAGCAAGATGCATATGTGTGCGTGTCCAAGCAAATCCTTAGGTGCTGCTTGGTATTTAAAGTGCGAGTTTGCCAAAATAACTCCTGCAGAAAGCGGGTGGAACCGTTGCCTTAATGTTCTTGCAAATTGCCAGAGTTCTGCCCATTGCAGAGCGTTTCTGTTGTGGTGTGAGGCCAGTGGAAAACTGTGGGGGAGAACTGCTAAAAGATTTGTGTTTGTTTTGGTTGTTGTTTTTTTTTTCCTTGGATGCTTTGTATTGCAGATTGTATATTTGCCAAAACAAAAAGCAGTAGCTCTTAATTCCAGATTGCTCAGCCCTGCTAAAGTTCACCTATAGGCTTCTCTTCTGCATTGATTGGAGTCAAGAGGATACTTGCTGCCCATAAAGATTAAAGCTGGGTCTTTTCAGGGTCAGGCTGTTGGATGGTCTGATGAGACGCTGAAGAGTTTGACATTTGATTTTCACTGCTAGATAGAAATGATATTTTCCCTACGGATGAGTTAATGGATGTCACGGAGGAAGGGAAGGAGAGGATGAACTGAAGCCCTTCGTGTTCTGAAATATCATGAAGGGACCGCATCTGTCTCCCAAACCAGTGTGTGTGTTATCAATCATAACTCAATATTCACATGCTTGAGGAATATCTGGTAGCAATGAAAGTAGTCTGTAATGTCTCTTAAAGGATAGCGAAAGTATCACTGTTGAAACAGACTTAGGGATTCACTCAGCTGCTGAGGAGGAAAGTATGGCCACTAAATGTAAAGGGCTTTGCTAAGGTGCTGCATCACTATTAATCCAGTGGTGATCACCGCAGTCTCTGAATACCTTTCCGTCCTACACTGCAGTGACAACAGGGGAATGGGGATTTAATTCAGAAGAGAAAGACATGGTGCTCTGAGAAAGCTTCCTTCCTCTCCTATAGGCAAGGAGGAAAACAGCTGTTCCTGGACTGGGGAAAAGTCGGGAGTTTCTGCTGCTGCTCTTTGGCAAAGTAAAGCTTGTGTATTTTGTGGTTCTGTGTGTGCTCCTGGTAAGGTTTGTTATGCAAATCCTACTTCGAGAAGCAAATAGGAAGAGGGATATACTTCTCCGACTAAAGCTGTCTCACTAACTTTATGCCAATGAAATAGGTAAGCTTAAGCAGAATTTGGGTAATATGTCTCGTGGAAGCCGGCATTTACGCCATTAACAGCAGTTGCACCATTGAAACTGGTGGGAATTCCGTGCTTAAATCAGGGGAAATGCCAAGATCTGTGAAGATTCTTAAAGGAGAGTCCCTACCCCCTTTACTTTCCTGAAGTGTGTAGGTTCTTCCTAGATACTGTGTTTTGGCCATAACCTGTCAGTATCAAGCTTCTTTTCAGAGGGCAATAAAAGGCCTTTGTTGTTATCCGAAAGGCTGACAGGAATGCACGAGTCATGATAATAAGTTGTTAAGAATCCTCATAAGGGAGTAGCGTACTTGTCCTCTGCCACGTGTACGTACCTGTGAAGGGGTTTACAAGGTAATAGCTAATTTGCTTACTGATTTCTTATATGAGACTGAAAAATTACAAAAACCTCTTTATGCTCTGGGTTTTCCCAATAGTTTTGATTGACTTCTGCCTTTTCTTTTTTTTTTCTTTTTTTTTTTCTTAAATTGATAAGGGTTTCTTAATCTGGAAAAACAACGAGCAGGGAAACAGAAAATGCTGAAGGTTATTAAAGTCAAGCTCACAAAAAAAAATGAAAGGGAAATTTAGCGGTCCCTTATCAAGCTCACAGAATGGATGACGGTGAGAAATGAAGTTCAGCTCTGAATGCAAAGGCTGGCAGAGTGAGAGAAAGCAAAGGACTTGCACAACTTGAAGTATTAAAATTGCCCAGATCAGCCTGGGACTGAGTTCTGGGCATCGCGGGCAAACACTTTGTATTGCAAGTCCCATAGGGTTTGGAAAATGACAACAAAAATAAGGAGACGACAGAAATACTAGAGAGAGATTGAAGAGAGTGAGAGGGTCAAATAGCTACGGTTATGACTAACACGGAGAAAATGGATGGAGAACTTCTATTTTTGTCTTGTAGCTTTACTGGCCCAGTTTTTGCATTTGTCTTTAAAGCAGAGGTGACAAATTCAAATCCGATAGAAACGTTTTTCATTAAATCAATGGCACTCACTTCTACCAGGACTAAGTCAAGGAGAAAAGCTGAGCAAGATTTTAAAGGAAAATGGATCACTGTGTCAATGAAAATTGATAGAATTTCCAGAATTATCGTAATTAGTGACGCCAAACTTTTTCTCAACAAGGTGTAGTAACGTTTGTCCTTCAGGCATTATATTAACTTCCAATGAGGATCCCAACTCTTAGGGGGAAAAGTGCTTCTGGCATGTTACCAACCTCTACTCTGGTGAGACCCCACGCAGAGCACTCTGTCCAGCTTTGGAGTTCTCAGCACAGGGAGGACACGGACCAGTTGGAATGGGTTCAGAGGAGGGCCACAAAGGTGATCAGAGGGCTGGAGCACCTCTCCTGTGAAGACAGGCTGAGAGAGTCGAGGTTGTTCAGCCTGGAGAAGAGAAGGCTCCAGTCAGACCTTCTAGCGGCCTTACAGTGCCTGAGTGGGGTCTACAGGAGAGATGGGGAGGGACTCTTCATCAGGGGGTGGAGCAATAGGACGAGGGGAAATGGTTTTAAATGGAAAGAGGAGAGATTTAGATTAGATATTAGGAAGAAATTCTTTACTGTGAGGGTGGTGAGACACTGGAACAGGTTGCCCAGAGCAGTTGTGGATGCCCCATCCGTGGAAGTGTTCAAGGCCAGGCTGGATGGGGTTTTGAGTAACCTGGTCTGGTGGGAGGTGTCCCTGCCCATGGCAGGGGGGTTGGAACTCAATGATCTTTAGGGTCCCTTCCAACCCAAACCATTCTATGATTCTGTGTACCAGCAACTGTGTACCCTGAGCTCCGGCCTGTGCAGGACGAGCGTGTCATTGGTCAGAAGTTATCTGTACAAACCTGCTGCTGCACCAGGAGAATTTTTGGTGGGAGCTGAGGTGATGTTTGTGCTTTCCCGGAGCATGCTTAAGGGGACTGGTGGCTGCGTTCAGCCGGTGGAGAATGTGAACTGCCTGCAGTTCCTCGGGGCAGAAGTCAATGCCTCTTGAGTGGTGCAAGATGAAAGCACCTGTTTGTATCAATTCAGGGGACGCTGAATTTATAGGTAGTAAATGTTTTGACTTTTCTACCAGAAAATACTCCTCCTTGGTTTTTTTAATAGAGGCAGGGTAATAGGATGAAACAGAACAATTTTCTCTTTGTGCTGTCTTTTATCTGTTCTTTGAACTAAATAATGGGAAGAAATAATGGGAGAAGTTTCAGATGCCTCCCGTAGGATCAACCACTAAATGGCTGGTGAGAATTCACCTACCAGCAGCTATCCGTGCCACAAAGAGCCACTGGGGGAAAGAGGTGACCACTGCCCCCAGCATGGCAACTAATAGCTGGGGTGAAGTGGCCAAGGTTGTGAGTGAGGGGCAGAAGGGGGTGATCACTGGTCGCTTGATGGGACTTTCGGTTGTTGCCTGGCAAAAAAAAGGGGGTTGGGATCTTGTGCCAGTCACTGGGGGGACAGAACAATAGAGTGGGACTAACTGTAAAGGTTTTATTTTTTTTAAAAAATAGTAATATAAATACAAATCCATGGTACTGGAAGTCAACTGTGCCGGAGGGATGATACTGCACTTCCAGACCAAGACAGGGAAACACGTAGTGGTGTCTCCATGACCTGTGCTGGCTAAATTAAAGAAAGATTGAGTTTCAGTTCATTAATTTCTGCAGCTAACACGTGTCCCTCAACAAGGATCGTTAATCCCCGGTGCTGCCAAGGTGACGGTGCTGCCGTGGCAGGCAGCAAAGCTGGCAGGGAGCTGGCACCCCGCGCCTCGCCGAGTGACGTGACTGCGCACCCCGCTGCGAGATGAAGAGCTTGTACATCTTCAGGGGGATGAAACATCAACATGGCGAGTCAGCAAGTGCCCGGGCGGGGGAACTCCACCAAATTCCCGTGGCTCTACCCGCAGCTGAGTGTTCTGTCTTTTGGAGCAGTAAATCCAGAGGGTATTCTTCTGGAAAGCAGATCCACAAGAGTCTTCTCTTGCGCTTTTGCATTAACCAAGCAATGTCAGCCAAATCGTTTGGTTCCGGGTCACCCTGATTGCCAGCATTCCAGGGAAAGGTGGTCTCTCAGCAAACAGATATGAAGGCTGCCTTGGACTCTATTTTTTTTGTCCTCTGAGAAATGACCATCTCTGGCTTCGTTATCAAAGTCTTCAAGGGTTCCACCATTCTGATTTTCTCCCAGCCTGGTGTTTCTGGCTGCAGGTGTCAGTGATCGCCACTGGGCATCTGCTCTGCTGAGGTGTGTCCATGGCAAGGACTGGAAAAAGACGTTGCCGATGTGGATGCAGCGCGTCTGCAGCAGCCTCTGCTGAGGTGCAGACAGGACTCCTCCCTGGCTCTGGTCGTTGGTGGGTAGTCTGAACTGCCTAGAGGAGAGGAACAGGCTTTGAGCTTCCAAGCCAGGGCAGACCCACCACTCATGGCACTGGCCAGGCCCTGATTCCAGCTGCTTCTACTTCTCTCAAGTTGGGCAAGACTGAGTGTCAGAGCAAAGAACCTCGCTGGTGATCAAACCGGTAAGAGCTACTGCACCTCCTGCAGCAGTGAGGCCGTAACTCCTGGGGTGCTTTTCCACATCTAATTGTGTCCTGGTTTGAGCAATACAGGACTAATGCTTGGGAAGAGCAAGACTCTAGTGTCTAAAAGTGACTCCACTTTTAGAAGACTCTAGTGTCTGAATTTGTGAAAATATTTGCTTTATAGCCAGCTCCGGTATCCGGGTCTCAAGGTCCCAGTGTTTCTGAGCCTTCCCCAGTGCAGGGATGAGGATGGGCGAGACCCGGGCACTTGACCCGGCTGGCCAACAGGGTTATTTCTTACCATGAACCTCACATTCAATATAAATTAGAAAGTTTGCTGAGGAGTTCTCTCTCTCCCTTGATGGTTGTGATCTGGAGAACTTCTTGCCCCAGTGCTGGACCCCTGCGCCCTTCCCTTCCTCCAGAAGCCATGATGTTCACAGTGTTCCACATTTGCTGTCCACTGCTGGGAGCGCAGAACTGCCTCCTGATAGAATGGGCTGGGTATGATCCTTGTGTATCTTATATTGGTATTGGGATCAATATTGGTTCCTTAGTGTTATTATTGTTAATTATCTAGTCTTATTCTATTACATCTGTTTATATTTCAACCCTCAGGTTTCCTTAGTTTTTCCTGATTCCCCTTCCTGGGTGGGGAGGGGTCATTGGGTGACAGGATAGTTGTCTAAGGAACAAAAAATTGTTGTGGGTGTCTCAAACCATAACAAGTCGTGAGAGCACATGTGGGTCTGGAGTACCCTTAGCTCTGCCCCTGCTGCCGAGGTGAGCACCACAATGGCACGGGGCCGAGAGCATGGGGAGATGGTTTGGGACCTGGCCATGCTCTTCCTTGGCTGCTGGATCTCCTTGTCCTAGTGGGGCAGGGCTGGGACCGCTAACCCTGGCTCCAGCTCCCCCGAGCTGCTCCAGGAGGGATTTGCCTGGGGGCTGCTCAGCTGCCAATGCAATTTTTACCATCTCGAGGATTGTGATGATGAGAATAATCCTCTGCTGGCTGTTGGGAGGCTGGGATGTCACCACAGGGCCGGGTCGCCTCGAGCCAGCCCTGTCCTTGGAGAGCCGCTGGGGAAGTGCGGTCAGTGCAGATCACTTCTGCCAGCTTCCTGGGGCTGCTCAACCGCTCGGCTTTACTTCCAGCCCCGGTTTCAGAAGCTGACCTTGATTACTGTGGTGCTGCACGGCTCAGCCTGTCTACCAAGGTGTGGACACATTGCCTTCCCCTTGTCCCAAAAACCAGCACTCACACCTGAGCAGGTAGTTCCTCTGGGGCAAAATGCTGCCATGATCTCCCTGGAGGCGTCCTGCCACCAGCGGGATGGGGGGAGACTCTGGCTTCCAGAAGGGCTTGCCAGGGACCAGGACTGAGCCTGTGGCCTTCGTTTGCCTCATTGGCCTGGCAGCTTCGTCCTAGAGGCGTGGTGGGGGTGACACGGGTAGTTTCACTCTTCAAAGACGTAGTTCCTTCTGCCTGGTGGTTAAAAGCCATGAGGAGGCTTTTGTTCATGTTAAATATCGTGTGTGCGCTTCTGCGCCTGGCTCTTTTAATCAAATGAAGATTAAAGGTTAAGCTCTAGAGGCTGCAGCTGGGCACTGGGATGCCTCTCGTTGCTTCTGGAAACTAAGGCAGCTGGAAGGTGCGGTGACTTGCTGCCTGCCTGCGTGCCAGGCACCCGCCCTGCCCTTGGGGAGGGCTGTCTTCTCAGGGGTGCACGGTGGTGCTCCCTCCACGCATGGGAGGACCCGGCTGCGGCAGGGCTTGCGTGCACATGTTCCTGGGCTGCTGAAGGAAACATCCTCCTAAAGACGTTGGGTGGGTGTAGTGGTGTCTGAATCTGTCCCTCCCCTTCAATTTAGCAAAGAACTTTTCCTCCCATTTCCAGTGTGCAAAAGTTAATCCACTCCTTTTTTCTCAGGTAATAGTTCTGCTGCTGGAAATAGTTGCCTGGAGGGCAGGTCTAGGTATTCCCCTCTTCTCCAAGGGGGATAAGTTGGCCAACAGAAAGCCAACGTGGGGCTTCTTTGCATCTTCCTCAGGGTGAAATGTAGCTGCTGCCAGGGAAAAATGGAAGGGTTCTTCTGATCCCTGCAGGCTGATTGCATATTTGATTATTCAAATCTGAGGAAAAAACTTATTTACAGTGAGGGTGGCAGAGCCCTGGAACAGGCTGCCCAGGGAGGTCGTGGAGTCCCCTTCTCTGGAGATCTTCAAGACCCGCCTGGATGCAGTCCTGAGTGATGTGCTCTGGGCAATCCTGCTTTAGCAGGGGAGTTGGACTAGATGACCTCTAGAGGTCCCTTCCAACTCTGACAATTCCATGATTCCATGATTCTGTGAAAACCCAGAGAGATACCTCCAGGTGGAAAAACAGAGACAAAAATAACATGAGTGGGTCATCACAAACAGAAGAGCCTGGAGGTAATGAAGCTTCTGAGGGCACAACACAATTGGCAGCTAATGCAGAGCTCACCTTTTCAGCTGCTGATAGGTATTTAAATGTGAGCGGTTCAGATCCTGTACCTCTGGCACGTCGCGGTCATTAATGCCAGGGACGTGGTGAGAGAGAAGATGACCTTTGCTGAGGGCGCACAAACGGAGCGGACTCTCATAGCTATGAACGCTCCCTGACTCGCCAGACCTTTCTTTGAGGAAAGCCAGTGGGATTTGCAAAATCAGGGACTGAAGCTTGTTATCCGCTGGGTGAGAAGATGATGAGATTTGGCAGCCCCCTAGTGCCCCTGGTCCCGTGTCGGGGAGCGTGGGGCAGCCCCAGCCCCGCTGGCACCAGCGTGGGCAGGAGGGAGCAAGGGGCTCGGCAGCTGCGCGGTGGAGCTGCCTGTGGCCAGTTTAAATTAGAGGTGTGTGAATCCCTAATTGCACGGTTTGGCCCAACATGTGGAAAGGGTTTTCAGCCAAAACTGGGACGAAGTATTTGTGGAAGGATCAAAAGATGATCTGTTCAGCTCCCCTGAAGCAGAGGAGCTGCAGTCGGAGGTGCCGGTTTCCAAGGCGAAAGGTATCGCGGCTCGTGGAGGGGGAGGAAGAAAGGCTGAGTGCGATTGGGCTGGGGAAGAAAGAGGGAACCGCAGTGTCTGGGCATCAGCGTCAGCATCGAAGGGCTGGTTGTAAATAACGCTGCTCCCGGCACTTTGGGATTTTGCAGCCTGTCGTGTTGAGGCTATATTGATTCCTGGGTACCGGTGCTGAATTTCAACATCTGATAGTCCTTCACAACTGCAGTTCTTGAGCTTATTTCTTTACAGAGGTACAATTTCTATGTGTGAAAAGAGCCTTGTGTTCAGAAACCCTCCAAGGGAGGGGAGCTGGTTATATTAGGAAATGCAGAAGGGGCTGGGGTGGGGAGCAGAGGCCGTGGCTTCTCATCTGATGTTCTTGCCAGTTCCTGACGAGGTGCAGTCCTGCAGAGCAGGACTTTTCCTCCTGTCCCTGCTGCCATTCCTGGTGTGTTGGGATATTTGTGTTCACTGTCATTTTCTTAAATGCGAAAATAAGATCTCACGAATGATAAATACCAAAGCAGGCACTTCTACTCCAACTTTACAGTACTATAAAAGTAGCTTGACTTTTTCCCTAGTTTTGGAAATACCAGTATTTTTCTACTCAAATCCAGAAAAAACCCAGATTCTGTATATCACATTGAAGATGCCGAAGCATGTCATAGATGCTATTACTCATGTCTAGACTGAAAATCCAGCCACAACATTTGAACCTGGTTCAACAAAAATTTACTTTTTCCTGTGTGATGTCCCTTCTTTACACCTCTTTTAAGTACTGACTTCACTTCATCAACAAGAAAAATCACCTTTCTGTGTGGCACAAACTCTTGGCAACGCTGCACCATCGATCCTGCCGTGCCTGCAAGAGGAGCTGGATCTCCTTCTCTATGGCTGCTCCATCACTGCTCCCCCTGGAACTGCCAGTCCAAGCATGGACAGTGGTGGTGACCCCCACCTACTCCTCTGGGTCTGGATCAGACCTTGGACGAGGCTGCTGGGTTTTCAGGACCAGGAAACTATGATCGGGCTGGTCTCTGAACTTCTTTAGTAAGACCCTGTAATAATGTCCCCATTTTGTATCTCTGCGTGGATCCTGTACCACTGGTCTGTGTATTTAGATACTTTTTTTTTTTTTATGTGGAATATACCAAATTTGGTTTGCTGGGCTGCAGCAGCAGGAATCTATCTTATTTCCTCATACGAGGTAGGCATCTTTTAGGATGCAGTTGTGTGCAGAGTAATAGCTGCTGGCTCTAATGCAGTCATTACTAAGCAATCACAGGAAGGGTTCAGAGAAAATAGCAGAGGACCGCATCCCGCAAGCCACGCAGGGAGGGAGGAAATGAGCCTGCTGTACTCCGAGCTGGAATCTAAAATGCTTTAGATTACAGGCAGGGAGGTGGGCTGGTATGCAGGTACATCGTGTGATGACTGAGTTTGGGCTGATGTAAATGAACATCTTGGAATGCCGGGGGCCATAGTGGAGAGCTGCTGTCTGCTCTCACTGGCGGCCACCTCGCAGCCTGGCTCTTAGTTTCCACTTCCAGGGCAGCTTCTCCTTGGGGCCTTTTGCATTTGGGTTACACCAAGCTGGGCATCCAAGTATTCAAATGCGATGAGAAGTGGGAAGAGGGATTTTCCTACCAGCATGTGAATACAAACCTAAGCTGACATAATATCCCTGTTAGGAAACAGGCAGATGGGAAAGCAGGTTGCACTGATTTTGCCTTATTTAACTTCACTCCTGTGTTGGTCCCTCGGTGCTTTATTTTTGCATCTGTCTTAAAAGCTGAGGATCCACCTTATATAAATGCATGAAGTTACCTTATGTGTTACCTGATGCTGTTGTGCAAACTGGTCTGTTCAATCTGTCCAATTTAACTGGCCTGGTGAACTGTGTGAGAGCCTCGGCTGCCTGCTGGGTTTTGCTCAGTCCTCCTCAGCGCAGACAACCCTGGAATTTATCAGCAAACTAGAAATTGCTGTACAATTTCCCTTCTTTCCTTTCAAAGGCTCCAAGTTGTGACTGGGCTGCCTAAGCTGGGAACCATCTGGCAATTGCGTGTTGTTTCTGAGCAGGCGTGTGCTCTGCTGCAAACATTTTGGAAATCAGGGAGGCCGATTCTCATTCATGTGAAGGACCACATGTGCCACGAGGGAGGGAGGGAGGTTTCAGCGTTAGCAGATGTGCAATTTGCATGTGGATGAAGCCTTTCAGCGCTTTTGTGCTGACAGGGATGCAAAGGGCTCCCAGCCCACTGAATCTAGAGGATATTCATGTCAATCAAATCAAAGTGATCCCTGTTAATGGATGGGGGACGGAGCGCCCTGATGGAGCATCACACAAGGATAGCAACTGCAAAAGGTCTCATCAAGACCTTTTGGAGTCTCCTCCAGGAGAAATATTAGGGGTCAATACTCGGCCCAGTCCTGTTCAACATATTCAATGACCTGGACAGGGGGACAGAGTGTATCCTCAGCAAGTTTGCTGATGATACCAGACTGGGAGGGCTGGCCAACACTCCAGAGGGCTGTACCGCCATCCAGCGTGACCTGGACAGGCTGGAGAACTGGGCAGAGAAGAACCTCATGAGGTTCAACAAGGACAAATGTAGGGTCCTTCACCTGGGGAGGAAGAACCCCAGGCACCAATATAGGTTAGAGGTGGATCTTCTGGGAAGCACTACTGAGGAGAAAGATCTGGGAGTCCTGGTGGATAGCAAACTTTCCATGAGCCAACAATATGCCCTTGTTGCCAAGAGGGCTGCAATGGAATCCTGGGCTGCATAGGAAAGAGTGTGGCCAGTAGGTTGAGGGAGGTCATTCTCCCCCTCTACTCTGCACTGGTGAGGCCACAACTGGAATACTGTGTCCAGTTCTGGGTTCCCCAGTTCAAGAGAGGCAGGGAACTACTGGAGAGAGTCCAACGTAGAGCAACAAAGATGATTAAGGGACTGGAGCACCTCCCTTACGAGGAAAGGCTCAAAGAGCTGGGACTCTTTAGCCTGGAGAAGAGAAGACTGAGGGGAGACCTCATCTATGTTTACAAGTACCTAAAGGATGGGTTGAAGGATGATGGAGCCGGACTCTTTTCAGTGGTTCCCAGCGATAGGAAGAGGGGCAACGGGCACAAGCTGGAACATGGGAAGTTCCATTCAAATATGAGGAAAAACTTCTTTACAGTGAGGGTGACAGAGCACTGGAACAGGCTGCCCAGGGAGGTCATGGAGTCCCCTTCTCTGGAGATTTTCAAGACCCGCCTGGATGCCGTCCTGAGTAACATTGCTCTGGGCAACCCTGCTTTAGCAGGGGAGTTGGACCAGATGATCTCTAGAGGTCCCTTCCAACTCTGACAATTCCGTGATTCCATGATTCCGTGAAATTGTATGAAATGGCCTAGAGAGTGCTGGAGACCCAGTGTCAATGCAACTGTTTTAGAAACTTTAATTAGCTGAAAATTCATTTTGTCAAGCTATCCTTGTTGCAGGAAATGATAATGCACTAACAGAAGTAACCAGTGCAAGGACATTGATTTTTAGGAGTATGCTGATAAATGAGGAGCACAGGAAGCAGACTTGGCTGGTCTCCAAGGATTGACGATAGACAGATAGGAGTAGCAAAAAGAAAAGGGGTACTGAGAAATGTGGCCCCATCCAATACCCACAATAGCTCATGGGAAGTTTTCTGTTCAGTCATTTTTTTCTGCATTTGGCCCATACCAAACCTGGTGAGAGCTCTGATGGAAGTTTCCTGCCAAAGACTTCGTCCCTCTTCTGAATTAAAGAGATTTCAGTCCAGTTCCACTAGGAAAAAACAGGCCAGCTCTTTGAATCATCCCTAGGGAGGGGGGGAGGAACAGGAATGGCTGTGGCATCCTCCAACGGAGCTCTGTGGGGACAGAGGAGGAAAACTGACGTGTGTGCGCTGGGGGAGCGGCAATCCATATCAAGATTAATGTAGGAAAGGCCAGTCTGAAAAACAGTAATTAATTTTCTCAATTGCACTTAGCAGTGTCTCCAGATGATTCTGTCAAAAAAATACACGGGTAATGAGACAAAAGTATGAGGCAGTTAGTTTCTTATCTGAGCCACCCTTTTCTTCTGGCAGATCACTCACAGCTTAAAAAAACCCAAATTGTACAGCTTCAGCTAAACAGCCCTGGCTTTCCTGTGCACCCTCTGCATGAAAGTGGTCTCTGAGCCCCTAAATCAATATAGTCCTTCCTGTGCCTCTGAGATCACTTATCTGCAGTTACTTCGCTGCTCTTCCTGCAGACTGCTGAGCTCGTTGGTTTGCCTATTGAGCTGAGCACATTGCAAGAAAGCATCAGATTCCCCTGCCCCAGCTCAGTTTGCTGGTTTGAAGGCATTTCCCTCTTCTGTCGCCACAAAGCCCCGTCCCTGGAAGCTGCAACTCATTCTGCCACCTCATCCCCCTGTGAGGCCGTTTGCATCGGTGACATAACAAGAAGGTAATTCCTGATGAATAAGTAAGACCTTTGCTACAAATCAGCCAAAGTGCTGTGAGGCTCCGTTACAAGCTGCTGCAGTGGAAACCCAGTGTTTATTTCAGAGAGCTCAGGCAGGGGCAGTGCTGGACCCCCCTCCTGTCCCATGCTCTGGGGCAGGATGCCCCTGGCTCTGCCCCACAGTTTTGCAGCACCCCCACTTAGTGCTACATCATCAAGTAAATGAAGGTGCTTTTACCCTCTTCAGCAAGTTTTGGCTACAGCTTAGCAGGTTTTTTTGCTCGCAGATGACTTTAGGTTATACCTTGATATAGTCTTCATGGAGACCATGGGGAAAACTCTCCCAAGCTCCATGCATTTCCCTCTGTGCGTGTGCCCCAAGACAGGGGATGCTGCTGGTCCCCCCCTCGCCTCTTTCCCTGCAGCCCCAACCCCTTGCAGGCTGCATTGATGCTCCCAAGCTCTGCAGCAGGGACGTGGAGTGGGGCTCAGATCACTCATGGGCACATGCCACACACCACGGCTTTCACAGGGTCGAACGGTTCATTTGTCTGCTTGGAAGGAGAGGGAGAAAAAGAAGTGCATCTGTTTCACAGCCGTTTATGCAGCAGAGCCACATGTCATGGTGCTCCAGGGATGGAGGCAGCAGCTTCCCACCACCACAGCCCTGGGCATCAGTGGATACGGACAGACCCAGAGGTACCTCCAGATCAGGCAGGAGAGGGACGAGCAGGAAATCACATGGCCATAGTCCAGCGCTGGTCCTTCCCCAACCATGGACGACGTGTGTGCACGTGGGTTTGTCCTGGCATGTCTCTCCTGGGGTGGTTTTCATCCTTGATGCAGAAGGCTTCCCGAGCCATAGGCGTTGGCTGTGTGGTGAGAGGTTGGCTCCAGAAGGCCGTGCTGGCACCTATGAGCTTGAAAATTTTCCCTCACCCTCATAATTGACATAATTACCCAATTACAGGAGTGAGATGTCAACTGAGATCCATGTCAAAAGGGGAGCCAGGAGGATGGCTGCAGCCAGGTGAAATTCTGGGTAAAAAGGAAAAAACCCTCAGCCGTGGCTTCTGCTTGAATGCCAGGAAATTTCCCCTCGTCCCTGCTGTTTCCCTTGCCCGGTATCCCTGTTTTTCACCAGAAACCGAGCAGAAGCCATGTGTTACTTTGTGATTTCACAAACACAGAAAGCCCATCAGCATGCCCTCACCTGGCCCCGGGAGCTGGGCACGGCACGGCCATGGAGAGCATCCCAAAGATGGCACATGGGTGTCAGGGTGCAGCATGTGTTTCACCTTCAACAAACCATTAAGAAGAGGGAGAAGATGGGGAGAAAATCTGCCCCAGAGGTGTATCTTGGTAACATGCAATGTTCTCTTTTGTTGGCTATTTAAGGCAGGCAGAGACTGCTCCAAATCAGAGGGTGCCTTGGATGCTCACGCTCTGCCTGCAGAGACAGGCACGGCTGGATGTGATGGCTGCAGGTAGTCCTTCCCTGCTTCTCGGTGCAAAGCGTTGGCATCTCCTTGGCACCAGCAAACTGCGACGAGAAGCAAAAATGGGTGGTTGCAAAATGCCACCGGCCGCGTTGAGTATGTCAGCTGCAGTACAGTGGAGGAGCACTGAACGGTGGCCACTTCCTCACCCGAGGAGCAGCCCCTGGGTTTCGCTCATCTATTTTTAAAGTACATTTTATTGAGACTTACACGTGTGCAGTGGCGCGGAGCCGCAGCTGTGCTCTGAAGAGAAGAAAGCATTTGGGCTCTTGTACAGGCTTTGCCAAAACTAAGTTGCCCAAAGCAAGGTTCAGAAGTGCTTCTGGCCCCCAGCACCCCCTGCCTGCACTGGCCTATTGACCCTGTGTCTGGACACAGGAGATGCTGGTCTCATCTCATGTCTCTTAATGGTATTTTTTAATTTGCTTTTTCGGACTTTTACTGCTATAGATCCAAAAGGCTGTCATCACCTGGGCAAAGCCCTCCTGAAGGAGAGCTGGGAGGGTCGGGACAGGTCAGGATGACCTGTCCTTGGGTTAGAGGGGATGGGCTGCTCCGGGCAGACCCTTGCTCGTGTTTGCTGCACTGAGTTGTAGGCACACTGTTTGGAGACCACCCTTGGGTGTCCCCTCTTCGGTCTGTCAAGTGGAGTGGGAAGGAAGAAAGCAGAACTACAGCTGCAAAGAGCTCCCGGGGGCTCTGGGCTGGGGACCACCTGCAGGTTGCTAGTGTTGTTCTGCTGTGACCGCTGCCAGATGGAGCTGAAACAAACACAGCATGAGAATGATCACTCTGCTCTTCTCCTGAAGTCGGAGACACCCCACAGATAGGCTGTGGGCCAGCACCAGCCTGGCAGGCAGCAGTGCTGCCCTTTGAAAGGACACAGTTGGGCAGTGGGTACAAGTCCTGCACCACCGCCTTACTGCTCCAGGCCACTTGTGTCCTCCCTTCCTCAGTGAGATGGATAAAAAGGGCAGAACAGGCTTTTCCCTGGGCTGAAGCAGCGCACAGCTTTTTCCGCAAGGGAGGATGAGCTAAATAAAACTTAACTGAGTGTTTTTTTCAAGGAAGCTGAGCCCAGGTGGGCAGTAGGTGGGCTGGGACCCAGCGCTGCTATGAGTGAACGTCCTGCTGGCCATGAAGATGTCTTTGAGCAGCTCCCCAAGACATCAGAAACATGGGGGGTAGGTGGATGCATAGCCAGCATCCCTCCTCCTCCTCATCTGGCAGTGGCAGACAGACATCCCCCCCACTCCAGAGCAGGGGTACCGGCTGAGGAGCGTGAGGCTGGATTGGTATTTAAAGGCTTTTCCGGCCTTATTTTCTGTGTCTCTGCTTCTGTGCTTGGGGTGAATTTCTTTGTCAGCCATAGAAATAAGAAAGTCTGTGTTATTGGGAGATTTTTATTGCCAGATATATGTATCGTTTGACCTTTTGCTCTCAGTTGTCCAAGAAGTGCAGCGAGCCCCACAGCAACCTTTTCACACCATCATAGAAACGATTGCTGTCATACCATGGAAACTTAATTTTAGCCTAGATATCTGAGGAAACGAGGTGTGTAAACTCATTCTAGCTGTCTGACCATCTGTCTCCCCAGCCAGGCAGCCAGCTGGGTCTGTCTGCTCTCAACGGCTTCTGATGCCGCTGATCGACCCTACCTCAGTCTGCCAGGTAGGTGATGGTCCCAGTGGTGAGAAGCTCTTAGAGGTGATGTGAGGAGGGTGTGAGTGGGTGGGCAAGATGGAGACATGAAGTGGGAAGGTGGGAGAGTGAGCTGGGTTATTCATCGCTGGTTTGATCCACCGATGGCCAACGCAGGGATCTAGGGGTCATGGCACAGTGTGTGGCGATGGCCCGTCTCCCGCTGGAGTTACTGGGTAGGTGGATGCCAGCTGGGGATAGGGGTGGAAAATAGCATGTGAGTTACAACTTCTTAAGGAGATGAGCAACTGAGCGGGTGAAGATTTTGGACCCATCTTGGTAGGACATCAGGCTTTGCTCCCTCTGCTATCCCCAGGAAAAGCGCCTACAAAAGCAGAGCTCGGGCTGGGCAGCTGGGAAAGGCGAAGGTGGGCGAGAAGCCGCCTGGGCCTGGCCCAGAGGACATCGTTATTTCCCCGTTATTTCCCCGTGGTCAAAGCAGGGCAACGCATTTGCATTTCGTGTGAGGTCCGAGGGACCGGGCGCTTTGCCTCCCTTCCTGCCCGCCCTTGCCTCCAGGATCTGCCTGTCTTTAGGAGGCCACATGCTCATTAATTTAACTCCTATTGTGCAGGCTGCAACCGCAGCTTGGGAAACCCTGATTTATATTTCCACCGAGTGCCAAGCACGGCAGATAGAGGCCAGGGCACCACTTGGCACAGAACAGGGAACCAAATGGTCCTTTTTCATCCTGTGGATGTGGTCTCTGAACCTGGGGCTCCCCAGGGTTTGCAGGCTCCAGGCAGCAAGAGGAGGGTGGAGAGCAGTGAGGAAGGGTTTTCCCATTTTGAAAATAATATTTTGATTAACTGTAGTAACAGTTTGATTAACTGTCTCATTTTTCATCTTTTCTGTTTTTCTGGCCCTTTAAACATGTAGACTTATTTAAAAATATCTTTGTGAGATTTTACCCAAAAATCATTCCAAATCTCATAAATTCAAACACACTATGTATTCCATTTTCAAGCATCATAAGCCCCACGGTGAGGCTGCAGGGGGAAGCACATCTAGATATTACCAGGGCTTGCTTTGCCACATCACTGATTTTATGGGGATAAAACTGTGCTGCAGAGTGGTGTCGAAGAGCCCATGGCTTAATACCCCTAACTTACCCTAAATGGTCATAGTAACATTTTTAACAGATCCCAAGTGAAAAGCAACCTTCCCTGGCTCACAGATGCCATTTTTCTATGTCCAAATATCTAGCCAATATTCAAAGTCTTGCAAGCTATTTTCATCTGGACAGAAAAAAGCCGGGCATTCAATATATTTTAAGGGTTTCTTCTTCTGTTGCCTGTTGGGCTTTTCACCTCCATTTTTAGTCATGCCTGTTCCCACTTGTGAACATCCAGACTTGGGCCTTGCAATGATATTGCAAGGAAGGAGCTGCATGCATCTTACATTTGTCTGGAGTGGTGGCTTTCATGCCAGTTGGCATCACTGGGATCTCCAGGCCCCAATGTGACAATATGAAGGGGAAGATTTTCAAGGGCAAAATGACGACTGGGATGTAGACTGGTCACCTCCCGTGAACCAGATGAGAGTATGCCAAAAAAATACAGGTTTGCAACACTGAAAGACCTTTTATCTCCAACAGATGAGGCCAGGTCTGCATGCATCTTGGTTGCATGCTGTGACTGGGCATCAGGCCCTTCAGAGGAGCAGCCTTCCTTTGTCAGGACTTGCCCTTTCCGGAGCCTTTTTCCCTCCCTGCACCTTCCAGAGTCACTGAGATGTGAATCAGGCCCCTGGGGCGAACTCTTCCCCATCCAGGGGGTTTATGTAGCCAGCTGCACCCTCCTCTCAGGGCCTGCATGGCTTCTTCTACTGCTGTTCATCGCTGTGACAATTTTTGAAAGTAATTTTGGGCAACTGTATGTACCCTTAGTTTCACAGAAAGCAATGTCACAATATGCCGGAGCCAAAGCCTGTTGCACAAGTACTGGTGTTGGTGGAGCTGGGGACACAGAGGTGTGTTTATGGAATGGTTTGGGTTGGAAGGGACCTTAAAGACCATC